>CBVK0103028081.1:6187-23921 GCA_900067695.1 Picea abies | reverse complement strand
TGGGTTTGATAAAATAATTGGGAGAGAGTTTTATCTCAATGGATGAGCTTGGCTAGAGCAGAGGAGGCCAAATTTACTTTTGTTCACATTGCACTGATGATAACAAAGGAATCCCCTATGACTATGAGTAAATTTCTAGTGAGAGAAGTGAGCAATTCTAGCGCTTTATAAAAAGCAAGAGCTTTTGTTGTGTTATTAGTGGATTCCCTAATGCCCCAGGGATATTTAATTGCTTGGTGTATTCCATGAGTATAGATCAGTTTGACTACACCTACGACCTCAAAAATAAAATATCTTAGTGCTTAAAAAATACCAAGTTAAGATGAATCTAAACTAATGTATATAAATTTTATTTTTACATTACAAATTTTATTTTTTTAAATATTTTGATTTATAATTTATTGAACCAACTTATACCACATGTCACGTTATCGTTATACATAACATTACATGTCTACTACCTTATACTAAACTATAAAACACATCTTACTTTTCTCATACAATTAAATATTAAATTTACCATAAAAATATTTTAATATTTCTAATTAAAATAATACCTCTATATTTCTAATATATATAACATTTTTATTGTATAGGAACATATCAAAAAACAAGATTTCAATATTTTCTTACAACAAAACAAATTCCATATTTTCTAATAAAGAAAAGGGAGATATTTCTAAATGACACTATACTTTAAAATATACTTAAGATTGTTTTTGAGCGTTTTCAACTTTCTTTTATTTCCATAAAAACCTTCTTGGTATGATCTCTTTTGAGTTTAACATCATTTATACTCACCTCCCTTCAAAATTTTAAAATATTTGATAACCATCTAAGCAAGTCATTTAAAGGGGTTGATGAAAAGTCATTTATCTTTAAAATAAAATTGTCACCCCTTGATACAACTAATCAAATTAATAATTTGAAACCCATTGATATATGAATCAAAAGGATATAGTTTATATTTTAACACTATTCTATGTATCCAACTTTACATTTTGACAAGACATGATATATTTTAAAATTGTCACCCCTTGATACAACTAATCAAATTAATAATTCGAAACCCATTGATATATGAATCAAAAGGATATAGTTTATATTTTAACACTATTCTATGTATCCAAACTTTACATTTTGACAAGACATGATATAGAATGATGCATGCAATATTGTGCAATTTTTATTTCCTCACTCGAAAATGGTCAAATTTCATGTTTGAAAATTGCATATACTATTTTATTTTTTAATGTTAAAAAGTAATAAAAAATGTTAATAAAGTTATAAATGTGAAGGTAAAATGTGTCAAATGATTAAAATTTGTAAAATTTTAATTTAAGATAAAACATTTTATTAAATTAAAAATAAATAATTATATAAGTTATTTTATACATGAAAAGTAAGTTGCATCATATAATTATTATAAGTAACGAGTTTAAGAATCTAAGAACTTAAAACGTTATTATATGGTATAAAAAATTTCAAAATTTTCAAAGAGTAAAAAATATCAAAAAGTTCTATTAAACAAACTCCAAAAGCAATGAATCGGATAGGAAAAAAGAATCAATAACTCATGCAACATCAAGTTTTGAATTCGTGCTAGGAGGTGGGCCATTCATGAGAGGTTGCAATTCTTAATCTTCAAATGTAGGGTTTGCATATAGAGGAGTTGGTTTCCATCCATCATGCCCATATTTGGGCTTAGGTTGTTTGTCCACTTCAAAAGTAGTAAGAAGAACATTTGGAAATTTGTCGTCATTTAATTAAGGACAAGCAAGCTAGTTGTGAGGTTATTCTTAGCACTCTCAAATTAGTTTATTAATGTGATGTCTTGAACAATTTTAGAGTAGTGGGACTAAGAAAATTAAGTGAGAGTATTGGCAAGGGTCTCTTTATTCATTATACGTTGAGCAACACCTTAATAATATATAAATGTCACGTTTTAACTTGCACCTTTTGAAACTGCATGAAAATCTACATGTGCAAACTAGAATAGATTGGTGTATCATTATACCAAGTGAACTTCTCATCATGCTTAACATATTTAAATAAACATTTATTTCTTTTCTTTCAAATTTAAAAAAAAATATGACAAAGAAGTTGTCATTCATTTATTTGTTTCCAAACAAAAAAAAATATCAGAATGAAATTGTCACATTGCCTAGAATTTAATGGCCTAAAAAATCTTATCAACTAGGAGAATTTATTCTCAGGAAATTGCAAATGGAGAGATTTGACTACATAGCAAGTAAAGCCATCCCCTGACTAATTGGTCAACTTTCACAATTCCACAACACATGCTTAAGGGTCTCATCCTTTCCATGGATGGTACACTTGGGTTGAGAAAATAAAAATGTTACAACATGTAGCTGAGAGTAAGGCATCTCATCACGAGGAACCAAACCAAGATTGTTTTCTTTGATTCAATGAACAACTTCCAGGATGAAGAGATTCAAAATAGACCAGTCCTCTGTTTTGTCATATTTTCGAATTAGCTCCTTATAGTTTACTCAAATTTCAAGTGTCAACACTCATTGGAATTTAATTCCACATCTCTAATGCATCATCGATTTCTCTATATTTCCCTCAATTTTCTGGATCACCCTACCCCAAAGCTCCTTAAGACAACCTTGAAGGGTGAAAAGAATCTCAAAAAACTTAAAGATTTAGCTTGCTTGAATCTAGGACTTTGCCCCCAACCTGAATACAGACAAACACCTTGAAGTCCTTTGAAATATTAACCCCAAGGCATGATTTGTGTTAAGGTCTAAGGTTTAAAAGATTTAGTTAACTCATGACAAATGAAACTCTCAATAAATTTGTAAATCCACTCTAAGAAATCCCAAATTACTACATACTCAAATTGAACAATGCCAATCCTTTAGCACATACTCAAATTTGATCTAACATGCACTATAACCCAACAACATTTTTTTTTTTTTTTTTTATTCTATCACAAACAACAACCCAACAACATTTTTTTTTTTTTTTTTTTATTCTATCACAAACAACATAATATTCATCCATACTAATATTGATAGGAGTTTTATTGGAAAAAATATCATTAACTTGTAATATACGTTGGGGGTAAACTTGTGAGGAGTCTTTAGAGGTATGACCATTGCTATTATTATTGATCACAACGAAAAATACAAAATTAGCTAATTCAAGAACTAAAATTTCACGCTAAGTGTTGACCTTAATAAATCCCTCTCGCATCTTGTGACCTTAATAAATCCCTCTCGCATCTTGTGACCTTAATAAAGCCCCTCGCATCTTGTGGGAGGTAGGGAAGACCACAAGGATCACCTTAAGATAATCAATTTGTTATAGGGAAGAATGTACCAATAAAATAAAACATTAATGAAAGAAATAAAATCCTTCGCCAATAACATGCCATAACCCTAATAAAAAGGACATTTGATTAATAATCTTAGTCAAATTTTAATCATAATTAAATCACAAGATCATGGAATATTTTTATGTATTTTATGACATAACTTTTTCTATTTTTATAAATTATAAGAGAATCATTTAGTAAAGCTACATAACGTTTGTTCATAGAAGAATTTCTATATATTGCTCAAGACTTGCGAGGTAGGGTGTTAACACGTGAGAATTATTGAATAATTTACTTCAAAAGACATTTTCATAAAGAATTTTAGATGAGCTAAGGTCTCCTTTACAAGATGGATTTTGTTTTAATGTCAATTTAACTATGTCTCCAAATAATCATAAACAATAAACAATGTTACACTTAATATACTAATTAAAATGTTAAATTAATCACACTTCGAACCAGGGGTGGTCTAATCACACATGTAATGGTTTAATTACAAATCATGACTTGAACATTTGGGGTTTGGCAAGATTGCACAATGAGAAAGGTGCTTTGTGATAAAGTAATGTTAAAGGGTATTGATCTTTCATTTGTATTAGTAAGAGTTTGAGAACACTAGGAAGTAGTAATGGAAACATAAATCTAGGCTTTTTTGGTTTGGATGCAAATGGAATTGGAAATCAAGTTAATAGATAAACTTGTTAGTTTTATAGTTCAGTAGGTGTCTCAGTATGGGTCTAATGTCCTAAGCTTGCTGATGGAAATATTAAGCTACCGAGATCAACTTATTTATGTTTTTCCTAAGTAAAATTGTGTTTTGAGTAGATTTTGGGGTCTAGTCTAGTGGGGCACATGGCCTTAGTGCTATCTGGGGCCCAACCGAAGGGGAGCACACCTCCTTGGAGCATTGGAGGTTGGAATGGGCGCACAAATGAAGGCAAAAAAAGGGGATGCAATAAAGATAAATTGAGGGTTGAGGGTGAAGAGGACACACACATTTCTCATTTGTGAGATTGAGCAAGTGAATTGAAGGAGGGCGCTTGGATGAGGGTTTTTGGACTAAGAATAAGGGAAAGTGTAGGAGATTTGGCTAAGGTGATCTTGCAGGATGAAGAGAAGGTCAAAAAACAAGTTAAGAGGCAGAGGGAAGGTCGTACACAACAGAGAAGGCAGGTTGTACATAATATATGACGCAGCAACAGTAAGGGTCGAGTTGTCCTAGGCCATACAGGCTGATTTTGAGACTGTTTGGGTCAATTTGTGTAGGTCGTACAAGACATTCTCTTGAGTTGAGCTAGGGCCAAGTCTGCTAGGCATGTTCAGCTAGGTCGTACAACTACCATAGGAAGACAAATTTCTGTAAGCACTGTTTTGGTGTATTTTCTGTTGTAAACCAATTTCTCAAGAGCCAATAAATCCCCTCCTTTGTTGGTTTTCCCCACAATGGGGTTTCCAGGGTATTTCTGGTGTTGTCCATTTTATGTACTTGGTCTTTGTGTATGCTTATGGTGTTTATTTCTGGTTTAATAACTCAACTGTAGGTTATATGCATAATTTATGAATTTATATCAACAAGTATAAATTTATGGGTTAAGTAAATTATTGGAAATAATCTCATGAGTTGAGCTATAGGAAATTAACATGGTATCAGAGTTCAATCTATGAATACAAAAGGAGCCAAGTCATTTGTTGTGTAGACCAGGGTGTTAATCAACATGGGGGACGTATTACCAGAAAATGTGTGGAGTCAAAGACACTGACTTGAATGGCCAGTGCATAATTGAGGTTCGAAGACAGGCTGGAGGGTGCCTCAAACTTCAGTCCATGGAGGGAGCGAATGGGTTTGTTGTTGAAGGAGAATGGATTGTGGGAGTTTGTTGAAGCGAAAAAAATACTTCCAACTGATCCAACACAACAAGTAGCCCATCTCAAGAAGGATGTGAAGACAAGGAGGATTATTGTTGATGGAGTCAAAGACCACATCATTTCTCATTTGTCTAGCAAGAAGACATCTAAGGATATGTGGTAGGCCCTAGTGAAATTGTACCAGTATGATAACCAGAATAGGAAGATGATTATCAGAGAGAAGATAAGAAGCATGAATATGGCCAAGGGAGAGTCAGTGGTTACATACCTCACCAAGTTCACTTAGATAAGAGATGAATTAGAAGTAGTTGGGGATGTAGTGGATGAGACAAAGTTGGTGAGGACAACCTTGAATGGATTCACCAAGCAGTGGGAAGTGTTTGTCTGGGGAGTGGTGGCTTGGGAGAAACTCCCTAATTGGGAGAGGTTATGGGATGACTTCACCAAAGAGGAGTTGCAAGTTGATGCCTCTCAAGTTAGTTAGCCAAAGAGTGAAGAGGAGAAGAACGTAGCTCTTCATGTGAAGAACAGTAGTGAAGGAGGTTCTAGGGACATGAGTAAAGTGAAATTCTTTGCATATCACAAGACTGACCACTATGCAAGCTAGTGTCTCAAGAAGAAGAAGAAGAAGAAGAAGGAGGAGGCATAGGTAGCAACATCAACATCTACTGAGATGGATGATTTTGCTGAGAAATTTGAGGATGGATTTTCTCTGGTTGCCTTTTTTAGAGCAGTAGTTTTGCAAATTTGGAGGACATTGGGGCATGGATCATGGATAGTGGATCATCTCACCATATGACAGGAATGAGGTCGATGTTCCTTAGTGTTTCGGAGATGAGCTCAGACTTATATGTGAGGAATAGGGATAGAACCATAGATATAGTGAAGGGGGTTGGATGTGTCAAATTCCAACTAGAGTTAGGTAGTTCTCTGAAGGTGGCTGGGGAGTTATTTGTTCTAGAAATGAAGGTAAATTCACTCTTAGTATCAACTCTAGAGGATATGGGGTATGCAATTATGTTCAAGGATGGACATGTACTCATACATTCAGAGGGAGCAACCTTGGATGCAAGATGTACAGGGTAATGGGACAACCTGTAGTGGGATCCAAGGGGATCGTGGATCAAAGATCAGTGTTAGAGACAGAGTCTCGTGGATGAGTGGATTCATCCAAGAATTTCGAGTCTGTTTGCTGGTATGGCATGGCATTGATGGATGAGGAGAGAAGGATACCATATTAGAGTGTAGCAGAGGTAGTAGGAGGATCTTCCAATTTAGAGGGATCAACTACAACAACAACAATAGATTTGATGGAGTTAGAGATTGATCTAAGTGGAGACACCTCCCTCACTAATAGGGAGTGTTAGTTTTGTAGCTCAGTAAGTGTCTCAGCATGGGCTTAAGTGTCCTGGGAATGTTGATGGACACATTAAACTACCCAAATCAACTTATTTATCTTTTGCCTAAGTCTAACTTAAGAGTTCAGTAAAAAAACATTTTTGAGTGGATTGTGGGGCCCAGTTTACTGGGGCACATGGCCTTGGTGCTATGTGGGGCCTAGCCAAAGGGGGGCATACCTCCTTGGAGCATTGGAGGCTGGAATGTGCACACAAATCAAGGCATAAAGGGGGATGTAGTAAAGATAAATTGAGGGGATGAGGGTGAGGAGGACACACACATTTCTCATTTGTGAGATTGAGTAAGTGAGTTGAAGGAGGGTGCTTGGCTTAGGGTTTGTTGACTAAGAATGAGGGAAAGTGTAAGATCTTTGGCTTAGGTGATCTTGTAGGCCGAAGAGCAAGTCGAAAAACAAGCTCCACGACAACAAGCTAAGAGGCAGAGGGAAGGTCGTATGCAACAAAGAAGGTAGGTCGTATAGGCCGTATGTTGCACCAACAACAAGGTCCGAACTGTCCTAGACCGTATAGGCCGATTCTAAGACTACTTGGGACGATTTGTGTAGGTTGTACATGCCATTATCTTGGGATGAGATAGGGCCAAGTCTGTTGGGAATGTTTAGCTTGTTTGTACAATACATGTGGCTAGGTCGTACAACTACTAGAGGAAGACAAATTTTTATAAGAAATTTTATGGTGTATTCGCTGCTATAAACCAATTTCTCAAGAGCCAATAATGCCCCTCCTGAGTTGGTTTTCCCCACACTGGGGTTTCTAGGGTATTTCTGGTGTAGTCCATTTTATGTGCTTAGTATCTATGTATGCTTCTACTGTTTATTTCTAATTTAATAACTTAGTTGTAGGTTATATGCATAATTTTTGAATTTATATCAAAAAGTATAAATTTATGGGTTAAGTAAATCACTGGAAATAATTTCATGAGTTGAGTTATATGAAATTAACAAAGTTCATTTCATGTTTGGATGATTGATTTCTTTTTTTTATTATTATGTCTTTTTCATTATGGTAAAACACAATATTGAAATGTATGTAATGTTGTTTTATGAATAAATTTTTTTTTTTATGGAATCGATAATCAGGGTGGACTTATATTTACGTGATACACTATTAGTTTTGATCGTTATTGCTATAACTTCTAGGTGTAAATGCACATGCTCCAAGCATGAAATACATGTAAGTCAAGGTTTCGATTTGGTGACCTCACATAACGGAGTACCTCAACAATGCACTCCATCACTAAGTGATCTACACCCTAAGAACGAACAAATCATATTAGTTAATAAATAGGTGTTTGATGGAATAGATGAACAAACTTTAAAATAAAATAAAGAATGTAATCACTATATATATTATTTTAATTGAAAATCTTTTTATGTAGGATGAAATACTTTGAATTAAAAAAATAAGGTTTAAAATAATTGAAAACAATTTTTATGATCAATTAAGGTACACGTGACAACCATTTTCCAATTTTTTAATTAGAGTTTGGTGGATTGGATTAATAAATTTAAAAATGAAATGGAAAATGTAATCACCTTATAGGTAGGTTATTCTAAGTAGTAACCTTTTAGGTGAGATAATAGCATGAATGAGACATCAAATTCAAAATTATTTAAAACAAATTTTATGACTAATTATAAAGTAGTGAAACAATAACCATTCAATGAAGTGGAGAGATACAAAAAAATAAAAAGGGAGAAAAATAAACTTCCGAGTGTTCAAGATTCTTAATAAGAAAAACAACTTTATTGAACATATCTTGAGAAAATATTAAGGAATAGGAATCTAATTAATAATTATATTTGAGAAAGTGTTAAGGGATATGAATTTAATTAATAATTTTATATTAATTATATTTTATAAAAAAAATTAAAAATTAAAAATTATCTTAATTTATAAAATATAATAAATTAAACATAATACATATATTATATATATTTTTCATAATAATATAGTTGCCAAAAAAAAGCGCTTCTTAAAATGTTGATTAATTTGTAAAATTATTTTAAAAAGAGATGTTATCAACTATATTTCTATATATAATCAAGGAATTGAAAAGTACAACATTAAAAAAGAGACAATGAAGATAAAGCAATAGGTGAAGAATCATAATAATTAGTTTGCAAATTTAATTTTGATTTTTTCATTCTTACACTTATAATTATATTTATTATTTAAATATTTATTTTTATTTTCAATTTTTAAAAATAAATTTTAAAGCAAATGCTTTTTATTATATAATATTTTATTAATAATCACATTTTATTTTTAAATTCAAATTCTAATATGCATATGATATTTAATGTACATAAATCAATGTGTTTTTAAGGTACTTTGTCCACACTTCTCATAAGGTTCATGCCTTACTTTATACTTTGAAAGTTTTTTATAAATGATTGATTAATATTGTATGGGTGTGATAAACTTACATAGATAATATTATATCTGATTCATATGGATGTTTGATTCATATGGATGGTCGATAACATTTAAGGATGGGGAGGATCGCATGGATCACACATTTAAGGATGGGTTTATGAGAAGGAAAAGACGAAGTATTGTATATAGAGTTTTAAGTTTGGCGTTGTCTAACTGTTCTACGAAATGTTTTTATTTTCGCTAGAATTCGACAACATAAATATGAACGAAAATCACTATTTTTTGTTGTTTAAAATCTGTTTCTAAATGCAGAAATGGATTCAGCACGCTGAAAAACCCTCGGAGCACTCGGATTATACAGAAATAATCCCTCAAATATGCAGATCTAACAAATTCTCACCGGATTTCAAGCAAAAGTACCGAAAAAATATCGATGAAAAAAATCATTTTGTAGAACTTTTAGACTACGACTTTAAGTTTAGTAGGTTAGTTTGATTAGTTTGAAGTGTACAACTTGAGTGAGCCTAATAGTTAAGAACATATGTTTTCTCTTAGGAGGTTATAGGCTCAAATCTAGAGGGGGGTAGGGTATGTACACCTTCGTAGACTTTAGCAATCAAATCATTGGGTGGAGGGGTCCCATGTCCCCAAAACAAGGGGGTCTCATACACCAATTTGGTGTTTGGATTTTCATCCAGAAATTCCAAGGAATAAGGGGGAGTGCTTTGCAATATATAGAGAATTTGTGTTTGAGGGAAGGGGTTTGACTTCTTGAAGTGGGTTTCTCTATATTATCAAAGAGGCTTTACATGTGTCCAACAAAGTGGACATTGATAGGATATAAGTAGGCCTTGGCTTAGTCCAAATAAATTCGTTGGAAAAACCCAACCTATCTTTAGAAATAGGTGGGTTTAGAACAAACTTGATCAAAGTTGGTTTGACCTAACAAACATAGGTTTTAATTGGTAAACCCAAGTTTGATACAACAAAACTAGAGTGAGTTTGACAAAACTTGACTAGGGACTTGTGGAGTCGTGGTCAGAGTCGATTAGGGTTTGATATGGAAATATGGGTCAAACAATGATCCTATGTTATAGAAGACTGAAAAATGTCATTTGTCCCACTGTTTCACTTTTCTCTTAGCAAATTTTGGAGCAAGGTTTTGCTCTAGGATTTTTAGCATTTTGTGTAGTGAGACATAGGGCATCTTGGAGCAAGTTAGGGAACACCATCATCAACCAACCATTTCTAGGGAACAACATCATCGTGCTTCATAACTTCATACTGTGGTGACATTTTTATGTTTGGTGTACTTTTTTTATATAATTTTGAGATTTTAAATATGTTGTTTTTGCATTATATTCACATCTAATTTCAATGCAAAATATTTGATTTTTGGAAATTATGTATATTTTATATTTTGATGTTGTTTAGTTTTTGTTGGGTCAATTAAAAAATCAAACTTAACTTTTTGACCAAAATGCGTGAGCCTAATAACTTTGTTATTCACACACATATTCAAATATACACACTATAAAGTATACACTGGCCACAAAATTTCCATTCTTGTTATGATCTACCCTAACTAAGTAATATATATATAAAAGAGATTGGATACAAATCTTAAACTATTTTAACACCCAATATATCTAAGCCCAAAAACAAACTCTATGTTACAAAATGAAACCGTAAGTTCTGAACTTGTTCATAACAAATCCCACAAACATACACTATGGTTAGATTTATGCTCTGAATCAATTGCATAGAAAATTTGTTCACGACCAGGCCTTGCTTATATATTTTGAAATATAACAAATCCCCCCAAAAAACATATACTATGGTTAGATTTATACTCTGATTCAATTGCATAGAATATTTGTTTCACGACCAGGCCTTTGCTCATAACAGGCCTTGCTTATATATATATATTTTGAAATATTGTAAACATTGTACTGATAATGTGAAGAATAATAATTTTGATATTTGAAATAGAAAAGCAAAGCATTTATAATAAAAAAATACATATACAAGAGGGGATATTTTTCCAATTTGATTGTCTTCAACAAAATACTTGCCATAAACAAATGGAAAAAGTACAATGAGGAAAATTATTAAAAACAAATAGCAGAGAAGAATTATAACCCTTTGCAAATAGAATTATAACCCTTTGCAAATACCCAAAGGATTTTAAACCTTATCCTCTGCAATCATAGGGTGAATTTTGATTTTGTACAAAATTCAGCCCTCCTATTACAGTAAGGGGTTTGTGTGAGCTTTCCTAATCACGGTAATAAGCATGAAGCTATATGGAAGTCTTGAACTTTTGCAACTCATAATCAAAATACAATGTTTTGAAGCAAGTGAGAAATTCAGCCCTCCTATTACAGTAAGGGGTTTGTGTGAGCTTTCCTAATCACGGTAATAAGCATGAAGCTATATGGAAGTCTTGAACTTTTGCAACTCATAATCAAAATACAATGTTTTGAAGCAAGTGAGGGTAGAAATTAGGACAGTCAGTTGTGCAGAATTTGAAAACGGTCTATACGTGCAGGCTAGGCCAGATAAGAGCTACATGTCCAAGAAACGATTAACAAAAACCTGTTTAACCTTCATATCCTCATGCTATAAAATCTTCGGGATAAAAACTATGTGTGGATAAAAACTGTGTGTAGAGTTGAAACTCCACACACAGTTAACAACTTCACACAGTTTTTATTCAGAAGATTTTTTAGCATTATGATTAATTGTGGAAACCTGCATACCTCATATCCTCTCTTTGGTTTCCATCGGGGTCTTTATGACATCAAGTATTTGCACCACCTCTGCCATGGATGGTCTGCTAGAAGGTACCTGGGATGTGCAAATCAGCCCCAATTTAATCATAGGCATAATTTCCTCCTCAGAACAATTGTGCAGTTTCGGATCGATGCAACTTAAGACATTCCCTTGATCAAGAAGTGACCTCACATAATCACACATAATCACAACATCATCCTCCATGTATTCCACTGGCCTGCTGCCCGTTACAAGTTCCAAAACGAGCACCCCAAATCCATACACATCACATTTCTCATTTATCCTGAGGCTTTGACAAGCGAATTCTGGAGCCACATATCCTAAGGCACCTTGAAATTTGCTGCTGAGTATATACCTATCGAGCATTGGTAGCAGCTTGGCAAGGCCATAATCTGAAATCCTTGGATTGAAATCCTCATCCAGTAATACATTGCTGGATTTTATGTTATAGTGTATGACTGGTGGGCTGCAAGCTTGGTGAAGGTGTGCAAGTCCTCTTGCGGTGCCCAATGCAATCTTGAAACGAGTTTGCCAATTTAGAACAGCATTTGGGTGTGATTTGTCATGGAGTTTACTGTATAAACTTCCATTTGTAACATAATCATAGATGAGAAGTTGTAACTCAGGTGTCCAATAATAACCTTTGAGACTAACTAGATTTGGATGTTTCATCTTCCCTAGTAACTGTACCTCTTTTTCAAAATCCTGTTGAGATTTTACTAAACTTGAAACCATCAACTTCTTTATAGCAACTACCCTTCCATTCCCCATTACAGTTTTATATACAGTGCCAAAGCCTCCTTTTCCAATTTCACAGTCTTTCCTCAGTAAAGCATGAGCGCTACTTATCCAATTTCCGGCGCTCGGATCAGCATTGGGGGAAAACATCACTAGCTTCCCTGATGCCAATTCACTACTCAATGACCTAGAAGCACTTTCAGCAGGATCATTGATTAATATCAAATGGCTTTGAGCCCTGATGTTTAAAACAGTCACGACGACAACACCAACAGCAATGGCAACTGCTGCAGATATTGCAACAATTGCAGAAACACTGAGAACAATTTTTCTATGTTGTGTTTTAACGAATCCAGAAAACCCTCTAGCATTCCAGCCACTTGCATTTGGATTAACAACTAATGGCTTAGGTAGATCCATTTGACAAGCTACATTCACAGTAGCTCCACATAATCCTACGTTTCCCTCGAATGCAGTCATGTTCAGCTTCTGGAATATACCTTCTGTTGGGATTCTACCCTCAAGTCTGTTATAGGAGACATTCAGTACTATTAAATTTGCAAGGTTCACAAGTCCCATAGGTAATTTCCCTGTCAGATTGTTGTTTGATAAGTTCAGTATTGCAAGATGCTGTAGTTTTGTTACTTCCACTGGTATAGGTCCCTCCAAATGGTTGCGTGACAAGCTCCTGCAGAGAAAAGTAGAACGATTTAGCATAGAAGCATGCTGTGAATATTTTGCTAGACCATGGTGGGAGTTTATACCCCCAGAGACTTCACGCCTCGCAAGTAAACTAACCCCAAAGCAAAGGGATCCACAGACACAGCCATCAAATAATGTTAGCGCTTAAATTAATATGGGGAGTTGGACTGATGTTGGCCCCAGAAGTAAAGTAACCCCAAAGCCAAAGGGATCCACTTACCAGACAGATTCATCAAACAGTGTTAGTACCGAAGGGAATGTGGGGATTTCGACCCTGAAGTTTGCTTTTGGATTGACAAAGCTTTAGAGCCACATTATACCTTATAGCATGACAGGACATACATGTAGTTCCATCATAGTATCTAATCAGCCAGCCAAAAAAAATGGATAGATTCCTAATGTGTGTAGTTGCAAAAGGAGGGAACAGATAACTTACAAGAAGTACAGAGAAGAGCAGTTTCCAATCTCTGCAGGAATTTGCCCACCAAGTAAATTTCCATCGAGTTTAAGAACCTCGAGGCCATCGGGATTGCACAAATCTCCTGGGATAGTCCCATATATTTTGTTATAGCTGAGATCCAATGCTTCCATAAACCTGAAATCACCAAACTCCGGAGGAATCCCTGCCTGAAGAAGATTCCCAGACAAATTCAAGTATCTCAAATTGAAGCACAGTGAGATCTGAATGGGTATTCCTCCATCCAACATGTTATTTGATAAATCCAATTCCTGCAGGAACTCATACAGATGATATGAACCAGAGGGTATATGCCCTGTGAGATTGTTTGAAGATAAGTCCACCTTCTCTAAACCCAACTGAAACAACTCCTTAGGAATGCTTCCCGAGAAAACATTGTTACTTAGATCTATAGAAGACAGATTGCTGCATCCGATTAGAGATCCGGGAATGGCTCGAGAGAGTCCATTGTTGGACATATTGAGGAACCTCAATGACTGCAACTGGCCGATCGAAGCCGGAAGGCTTCCATTGAATTCATTACTTGATATATCCATGTGTTCAATGCTAGTCAAATTACCAATCCAGGAAGGAAGAGTGCCTACCATCCTATTCTCTTGAATTTTCAGAGACACCAACGAATTCAAATCTTGAACAGATTGAGGCAGATTACCTGCAAACTTATTCTGACTGAAATCCATGTCTGTTAGGTGTGAACAGCCACCAATGTCATAAGGAAGAGGTCCTGAGAAACCATTGTTCTGTAAGTAAACTTTCCTCAGACTATACAATCTCCCAATCCCCGCAGGGAGAATCCCAACAAAATTATTATAAGACAAATCCAATATTCTCAGATGGCCTAATGCCCAAATGGATCCTGATATAGAACCAGAAAGATTATTTGCAGATAGGTTCAATTCTGTCAATGATATGCACGTGGGCAATGATCGGGGAATGGGACCAGACAGCATATTGCCTGCTAATGATAAAAGCTTCAGAGATCCACCAAACAGCTGCTCAGGAATGGGTCCAGAAAATGCATTATTTGACAAATCCAGAAACCTTAAGAATTTTATATTGTCAGGAATTCTACCTGATAATTTATTATAGCTCATGTTCAATGCATTATTTGACAAATCCAGAAACCTTAAGAATTTTATATTGTCAGGAATTCTACCTGATAATTTATTATAGCTCATGTTCAAGAACTTCAGGCTTGCAATCTGTGCAATATCTGGGTTTAAATCACCTGAAAAATTGTTGTGAGCAACAGAAAATTTTCGCAAATACTCCAACCTTTCCAGGCCTCTTCCAATCTTCCCTGATAAACCCAAACCCTCAAGGACAATTTCTGTGACTCTGCCATTGCTGGGATCACATTTCACATACTTCCAGCTGCAAGGGCTGTCGTCATCCTCATTCCATGAATTCAATGCCATTTTGGGATCCTGTAAATCGACCTTGAATACAATCATGCCCAATATATCATCATTCACCTCAAGGCTGCTGCTAGCATTGACTTCATTGGTAAAAAACAACAGTACCCACAGTAGGCCGCAGAACAAATAACCTGAAAATGCCATGATACCAACACGCATGATTACCTTCTGCTGCTTCTCATATCTTGGTACTCATTGTTCATTATCCCGTCTTGCAGAGGTTGTGAAGTGGCGCTGACAGTGATCATATGGACTGTACTATTTGCTGCTTCTCACAGTTTGGCGATCATTGTTCATTAACCAAATCCTGCAGAGGCTGTTAAGTAGGTTTGACAGTGAACATATTCCTGTACTACTTCGCAGCAAAACAAATTCTTCATAACTAACTGCAACCACTTTCATGGAAGTGGGGTGGAAAAACGTCCAGTCAGGTATTCATTGTGAATTAGACTGTCTGACGGCCATGGGATATGGATAAGATATTGTATGGAAGCCTGTGAAATTTGATTTGAGTTTGCAAAATTCAAGGCTGATCATGCAGGACTTTTCAATAATCATGAATTGAGGCAAGGTTTGATAACGGTGCTGATAATTGATATAATAAATAATAAAAAACTGTTATCGTAAGTGATCTATTGGATTTAATTGTCCACGAAAAACATTTCATAGACTTTTATGTAAAACAAATTCAAATATTCTTGATGATGGGATTTGATTTGATTTTAATATTATTTATGAAAGTGCGTTGATATGATTGATGGTACGTGTTCTGATTAATTTCATATGTGTGATATTTATAATACAAAATCGTTAAGATGTTTTTTAAATAGCTAATTAATATAATTGATGGTATGTGTTGATTAATTTTATATGGATGATATTTATTGTATAGATAGTAATGATAATAAATCAATAATAAATAAATAACTACATGTATGTGATAACATTTTAAAAATTAAACTAGGGTAATTTATCTTAAATTTTAAAACTATCAAGCACTTAAAGAGTATTAAGTTTTTTGAGGTGTAATTTTTGTATTATTTAATATGAAGAAAATAACATGAGATTAGATAAAAAAAATTACATTTTAAGAAATTTGATCTTTCTAGATGTTTGATAGATTTAAATTGAAGATGGATCTTTACTCATAACATAAAGATAATGATATTTTATAAGGTATTATGTACATAAAGATAATGATATTTTATAAGGTATTATGTAGATTAATTTTTTTGTTAATTAAAATGTTAGTTTGAAAATGTGAATTTTGAATTATTTTATAATAGTAATGTGGAACATACAAGACATCATACAAGATACCAAGACATTATACAAGACACCACTAAAGATAAATCTTGATACCTTGAAATGATTTTTAATTTTGAGGTTTCATTTTACAGTAATAGTATTTTTAATTAAATATTAATAGTGATATAAGATGGTATTATATGTTGTGAATAATCTTACATGCATAATATATTTGAAAAATAAATGGTATTTGGGTAATAGTTTTTATACATAGATAGTATTGAATATATGTTGTGAATAATTTCACATACATAATAGTTGTGAGTGAAAGATGACATTAGTTAAATTATGTATGTGTTATTGCGATTTTTGTCTTAACATATTTAACTTAATTTATTTTAGAAATTAATGTCCACCAAATATCCAAGTTGACTTATTACAGTGCAAAGAATACAATATCTAAAGACAACAAGGGGAAAGCGAAAGCACATCCAAAGAAATACTTAAAAGAGAGAAAAATGACTTAAAAGAAGGAAAACAATGATTGTACAACACCAGTGTAACAAGTTAGGGATCAATGAAGATGTTGAAGAAGGAGGAGGTTGCCTAATTGAGACCTGTTTCTCCGGAGAAGAACTTCTAACAATGAAGTCTACAAAAGAAATGTGTGATGAGTGTAAGGCCATGGGAGTTATTGGATGTATGATACCTTATGGTCTAGCATGTGAGCTTTGAAGTTGGCCATACCACTTCTTCCTACTAGTATCATAAGGATGGAAGTACAAGGGAATCAACTTGGTGCATGTCGGTCTAGGCTTTGGCCTTTAGAAAGTTAGTTGACGAAGGTCAAACATCTCTCGAAGGAAGAGAGCTAAGCATCTTTGGTCATCATTAATCATGAGTGTCTAGAGAGAACTAAGTAAATTCTTGAAGAGATAAAATAAACTTCCTCTAATCTTGTAGAAGGGAGAGCATTTGTATACAAACTAGTCCTTTGTCTTAGTCTCCAAGGCATAAATTTGGAAAATATAATTCTCTTGAACAATATGGTGATTTTTCTTGATGAGAAGGTGGTGAAAGTAAACTTTGAGTTGGGTGAGAGGGACCCTTAGGCTGCAAGGTAACTAGAGTCTTGTGTATCCCAAGGGTTGGATGAGCCCATCACTTAAGGATACAAGTTTGAATAGTGTGAAAGTTTGGAAGAAGGCAACTCTCTAGGGTTAGACCATGTGGAGTGAAGGTAGGCTTTGTAAATCTCACTACGAATACCTTATTTATCTCTCCCTTTGAGATATCAAGACCATCCACTTAAAAGAAATAGGGGGAGGGGGGGGGGGGGCTTTGTTAA
>CBVK0103028047.1:0-21361 GCA_900067695.1 Picea abies | reverse complement strand
CCAAGGTTAGACATGTAACATTTTATTCTAAATGAATAAGACAACAAGAGGGAAGAACGCTCAAAGCAATGTTGGTTTTTTTGGTTAAGGGTTTTCAGGGTAATAGCTTCATGTATTGTGTGATTTCCTGTGTCATTTTCTTTCTTGATTAAATTCTTCTTCTCTTCTGCTAGGATTAGTGTGGAAATTTCCTACATTTCCTGAAAATGGGAAGTAACTGAGTGTGATGAGTTTATTTATTGATCATGCTTGACATATTGGGCAGACCATTTTCCTTTGCTAGGCTTAGGTTCTTGGGCTATAGATTTGAGCTTCTTTAATGGTTTCTAAGTGGAATGGGAATGAGAAGCTTCTGATGTAATATGAAGTGATGACCACTTTGGAGGAGGTGGAGGTAAGGGAAAGGAGGCAATAGGACATCCTTGAGCTTGATGCTCAAGAGGACTGACAATTTCATTCCAACCATCATTGGCTAGAATCTCAAGTGGTAATGAAACATGTGGTTGCACAGGGACTCCAAAAACATTTGAAAGGGGGGCCTTTGAGATGGAGGATGGGGTTGGGAATCCCCTTGTTTTGTTAAATTCAAGAAACTAGTATGTAGGAGTCGATTTAACTTCTTAGAGTCAACATCGAAATGTATCAAAAAGAGAAGCCTTTTATTTCCCCAAAATTCATTAGGTCTCCTTCCTCTTCCCATGTTTCCTCTTCCACCATTGCTTCTGCTGAAGAAAATCATATATAATGTAAAGAAGAGTTAGAGTATGCATACCATAGCTAATAATATTCAAACACTATTTACATAACATAATTTAGAATAGCTTTGTGCAACATCAAAAAAACATGTAGGCAACCATGGATACACAGGGAAACAATCAAAGTATTAGTTCTGACATTTAACCCTTCTTCATTTCACACTTCAATTATTATTTAAGAACATGGGAATATAAATGAATTTGGGAATATGGTAGGGTTTGTAGTGTGAAAGAAAAGCAATAATGGCAGGGAAATGCAATGATACATGTTCATAAATAAATTGTGTAAAATATCTGTGAAGTCTTCTTGTCTTCCCAAAATATCTTTTTATATGCCTCATCAAATATCTATCACTGCTGATATTAATCATGAATTATGCATCAAGGGAAGAGAGATGCTTTAAAATGGAAGTGAAATGGGAGCTAGGAATAACTACGGAAAGTGAAAATATGAATGGATTTGTCCTTAAACAAAAATTAACATTTTAACCATGCCAAAACATCATTCTGACTATGACCTCATCATATATCAACCATTAAAACTATTTCCCTTTATTATTAATATCAATCTAACAGAAGAACCTTTTAAAATGTATATATCACAGGGGGGGATAAATGATTTATTGAAATGATAAATGAATTTGTGAATATGGGAATAATAAATGAAAAGTGAAAAAATGAGGGGCTTGGCCCTGTAGATATAAAATTAAATATGCATCCTTTTCATTAAAAATCATCACATTATTTTAAAATCCAAAATCATCTCATTACCAAAATCTATAAACTTTCTTCCAATAATATATTTTTGTTTCTCCCCCCGGATGGTGTGACACTTGACGATTGTATGTCACATGGCGTGTTGGAAACAAGGGAAGTTAAATCCCCTTGCCACCAACATCCTACTTAGATCACTCGAAATGCTTAACATTTACTCCGGATAGAGCCTAGTGCGTCGAGACAGTTCAACAACTCTAATGGTGCTTCAAGTTTTTCCCACTGGTACCGGTATGATGCATCCTACCCACAACACTCTGGCATTCATGGCTTCCTTATCCATCACCTCACTCATCATCACGTAGGTATTTCCCCATTGTTTCCTTTATCTCTAGATTTCTTTCTCAGTCTCTCATTCTCCCATGGCTATTAATATTTGGGTCTCCTAGGCCTCTGTAATTTTCCTTCTATCCATCCCAAGCATTTCTAGCCTTTCCACTGTGAATTCTTCCCCCCACGAGCTCAAATTCTCCATACCTTGTGAGAGAGGCAAATCCAAGCGTGGTCCAACATACTATAGTCAAGTAGGAAAGAACCGATGCATTGGACCTCTCTCTCCCTCTCTCCCATTCCATGAATCATCTCATCCCACACTCCCCACTCTGATAAAAAATGGGGCATGGATGCCTAGGTAGAGAATCCCTTGACTATTCAAATGCCAACCTACGAAGGATGCATAGTGTAGGAGGAGATTCCTCCTAACTGGGAGGATATTCCTCATAAATTGTAGGATAACATCAGTGAAGATATGACAAAAACAAGCATCTAAATCCCATTGAATTCCCAGGAGTTGGTCATGACATGATGTCTGGTAGAAGAGAAATTTCCTCCTATGATGTTGGATTGCTGCAAGAATTCTGCTAACCCCAACGTGGAAGACCCACGGATTAAATGGGGTGAATTATGGAATGAGGAGGACAACCACGAACCATCCAGTAGGGAATTACACACAAAAGTGTCAATGCAACCGACTCTGGACAACCACGACCCACCCAGATCTTGTAGGCTCACGGAGGATCATTTGGCACTCATTTTCAAGATGAGGAGGGACTTGGCCGAACAACTGCACAACCAGATCATCCTCAGCAAGTGCCTCGATATATTTTTTGATTCCTCGTCAAGCGATCCTGTGAAGAGCCACTACCCGACATGCTTCCATCCATATGCCTTCACAGTTCACCAGGAAGGACACCCAGGTTCGCCTCATGTCTATATTATTTTATATTAATTTTCTAGTCTTAGCTACAATTTTTTTTGCTGCCATTAAAATCTGGTTCACTAGATGGTCATTGAACAATGTCGACCACCTGTTCTTGTTTCCATGCATGTGGAAGAACATGTGTCAAGATACTATGGTTTCATACACGTGTCATTTTCTAGTCTATGCACAAAGTTGGCCACCTGTTTTGGTTTCCATACATGTGGCAGAACATATGGCAAGTCTTGATGCAATCATATATATGTGTCACTTTTTGACAGTGTAAGGTAATACAATCTTTTTTATTTACAAATATATATATATATATATATATATATTTCTAGTCTATGCACAAAGTTGGCCACCTGTTTTGGTTTCCATACATGTGGCAGAACATATGGCAAGTCTTGATGCAATCATATATATGTGTCACTTTTTGACAGTGTAAGGTAATACAATCTTTTTTATTTACAAATATATATATATATATATATATATATTGTTTCTCTCAAAAACAATTCCAATAGCAAAATGTGTTGGATAGACTAGGCACAATCATAGAATGTAGGGGTATTCTTAACTTAGCATGCCAACAACCAATGTATTGATAGAATTAATAACCAACAAGTTTCTATGAAGGTCAAAATGAGCAAATTATTCACATATTTTTAAAATTCAGAACCCCATCATAATCATGTAACATGATGAAATCTTTAACGTATTGAAGTTCAAATTGAAAGAATTCTAATATTTTTTTGTGTGCAACAAAAATCATAGGTATAGCCAACACTGTTCCCATTTCTTCATCATATAAACATTTTTTTTTATCAATAGAGACAATTTATCATCACTATGTGCAAAGGTACCACATAAATATGTCAAATGTACTATATAACATCCATTTCCAAAAATAGACTCCACACATTTGTCTTCCATTCTAACCATATTCGAACTCAAACTGAAACTGCTCATTATTAGAAACATGAATTGGAGAATATTAGGGTTTCAACACCCAAAACCCATCTATATTTTCAACAACTATAACGAGTGCAGAGGCTAGGGTTACATAGCATTATTAGAAACATGAATTGGAGAATATTAGGGTTTCAACACCCAAAACCCATCTATATTTTCAACAACTATAACGAGTGCAGAGGCTAGGGTTACATAGGCAGGATAACCAGACTTTTCCCTTGCAAGTTGATTCATAACTAATGCACATATTTCCTTTTAATCGACCCTGAACAAAGAAAAAAATATTAGGAAGAGGAGAGCATGAAAATGAATACCAAAGGAGGTTCGAAATTGGTAGGCCAAACTCCAGGTAGAGGGTATAACCCAAAAAATCACAGAGTATATAATATTTTTTCATCAGGGGGGCGAAATTATTTTTTAAGCGGAGTAACAATGGAGCTAAAAAATGAACAACATTCAAACTATGTCGATATAGAAAATAAATAATGAGGTTCAACATGAAGGTAAGGGTAATGAATATTAGTAGAGTTCTTCACCCAATATGGCATCAAAATATATCAAAGGAGAAACCATAGGACTCATTGTAAAACCCAGGAAGGCTTTATTTCTTTTGAAGAGGACGAAACAAAAAATAAATAATGACAGTGTTTTGATACTATCATTCTTTGTAGGGAAAATAAACCACGAAATAAAACCAACAAAAACCAACAAGTTCATTCACCATTAAACAGAGCTACATAAAAATTATTACTGCAAATTTACAATGCATTTGATGAGAATAGCTACATGAATCATACCTTCACCAACAACATGTTTCCTTCAGGTAAAGACAAGTTTTAGTGCCAAAAATTCGATGGTTAGGGTTTGAAGAGAATGTTATCCTTGCAGATCTCAATTTCATAGACCAAACATAATGAAAATGTGTGAATTTATAGGGTGGTAAACCCAACGAAGAACCCATGTTCATGCATTCAATGCATGAGGTTCACATCGCCTCAACATTTAATTTATTTTTCCATATCACATTTCCACTAGCCCACTACATCCAATAGTAGAGCAACATATCATGCCACATATGCAAAATTTTACGTTCTTCATCCATATCATAATCGCTTCAATTTCCTCAGAATAATAGCCAGTCCATTATCATTTCGAATTAAACCTACATTCATTGACAAACCTTATGTCACATTGGTATATAGTTGACATAGTAATTTATTCAAAGAGGGTTCGAATAACATCAACAGGAATAATAATGGAGCTCAAAATGAATGAATTTGATATACCACATACACCGTGTCGGAAATAAAATATGAACTTTTAAAACCTATAATATCACCCTCTAAATATGAAAGGTACACATGAGGGCTTGGAACTATATAAGGTTGTATTATAATGCATAGAGTAATACTCAATGTTGGACTGTTATGATATATCATCCAACTTTTCAATGTAGGAATGATCATTTCACTTGCAATGGCTTATATATATGTCATAAAATTTAATATGATGCCAACCCCTTTTTCCTTTTAAACAATAAAACAATTATTATTTTTATGAAAATCATATGTCATGGGCGCTCATCCATTTTTTCTACTAACCAGAGACAAAAACTTATGCTTTTAAAACACCACTTCTGGAGAAAGGTATGCCGATGAAACTGAATAAGAATGAAATGATCGTCATTAGAACCAATGCATGACCATTTTTTCTTTCTTTCATCTGGGAAGTCCCCACCTATAGCTAAGTATTTATTATTTATTGATAGATAATAAAAAGTTTCTTTTAGTGCCTTGCAACTATGTGTAGGTTGGCAGCCAATTGATGATTTTTAGAGTCAACATTCTCCACCTCTCAAAAATTTCACCTTGGCTGTGGGGATTAAAAACCTTTCTACTAAACCAAATTACTCCTGATCAAGGTAGCCTCGTAGCCTCTACAATATTCCCCTTTGTAACGTCAACATGTAGTTCCCATACTTATGAGCTTGCATCATCTATATTCTAGGCAAATTCAAGGGTGACAACATTGTCAAACCCTTGCAATTTCTCAAAGAAGGTCACCCATCCTGTGTTATGAAATATTTCTTTAGGATTATAGAGATCATTTTGCAAGAAACCACAAATTCTTTCATCATCAGGAAAAACCTTCCAAGATTCCACATTGTTAGGAAGAAGAGATCTGTATAAGGATAAGAATGTGCAACCAGGTCTCTGAGGAAGCAATTGTCTTATAGGAGAATCTGTAAAAACAACTAACCTATCAACAATATAATCCAACTCCCTTTTAATATGAATGATGTTAAAAGATAATAGATTTTGGATCAATTCCCAAATAGCTTAGGTGTATCTCTTTAGTAACTTGTCAGCAGGAGTATAAATTTTCCTGGGTAGATTAACAACAAGTTATGAATCGCCAAAAATAGTAATATGACCACAACCTAAATTATACGCATTTTCAATGCCTAACATTAGGGCTTCGAATTCAGTTACATTATCTGTGCAGGAAAATTCAAGTCTATAGGAAAAATTATGAATTTTACCTACAGGTGAATATAATACAATGCCCACCCCATTACCTTCATTTGAACATGCATCGTCGAAGTGCATATGCCACATACTGTCTTCATAATCATAGGGTTGTTCATGATAAATGTCATCTTCATCATTAAAAATTGAATAAACACCCTATCTTCCTCAATAAAGTTTACATTTGACTGAGGAAATTTTTTGATGTACGGTGAGATTTGTCCTTCCCTTAATAAAATTATATTCTTGCCATTTATGTGAATAGACAAATGAGAGACATCTAAAGATAATTAACCACATGTTAAATCATGTCAGTCTCTATGAAAAATGATCGAATAATTGCTAATAGGAATATCAATGAGTTGTATATTTAAAGTGGTATTGATTTCTGGATGAGCGCAAAGGACTAAAGTTACATCTTTAATCTCACTTATTGTAGATTGTTGTTGATTATTATAGGATAACATGCTTCTCACATTTTTGTTTGTACAAGAGAGGCCAAGTTCTTCCATAATAATATTAGACATTACACTAGGTCTAGACCCGCCATCTATTAGGAAACAATTGCATATTCTATCAAAAAAAATTACAAAAATATAAAAAGGTGGATTTTTTAAAGAATTTTTGAAATTATTTACACCTAGTCTATTTACATGTGAGTCTTCTTCATCAAGGTTTTCAAATAAACTAGTTACTGAGGAAGTTTTACATTCCATACAGTTTTTAAGATGTTGTTGTTCCTTGGGGAAAATGACCATGTCCATGAGAGTTGCATATGCCTTTATGTTAACTAGTTTTTTCAGTATATTATACTTTGATGAAGCTAAAGAGGTCGAAACCCCTTGACTTTTTTCTATTCTATCAACCTGAGGATTTGTCCTCAGAGAGTAAGAACTAGGGGAAAAGGTAGTTTTAGGATTTCCACCCTTTCCCTTGTCAGTATAATATTTACTTGAAGTATTTACTACCATTACATCTTCTTCGGGCATAAAATCTAAGGCAGTTATAATTGCTTCACTTATTTTTCCAAAGATTGTTTCCTGTGCATTTTTTATTTACTTCACAATTTCTCTCTTTATGATTGTCATCACCAAAGTTACACCAATCCCTTGAGAGAATAACCTTTGGTTGATTACATGGGAAAGAATTAATAAGCTAATTTATCAAAACAACTTGAGAAGATGATTCAGCAGGGACTAGATTTGTAGTGATCCCTTTCCTTTCAAAAGATTCCTTTCAAAAGAAATCATTTGATTGATATCTTGAACTAGCTACAAAATAGTTTACATTTTAGTCTACTTAACAAAATCTTCCTTAGGAAGACTTGTTATTTCCATTTGTTCTTCCTACTCCAAAAAACTCTGGAGTACAACCCCTAGGATTGTCACATTTTTCTCTTCTAACCTATGATGATAAGAAGAGGGTAAAGCATTATAATACTAAATGAAAGCAGGTTGATTATGAGGACAGATCAATTCTGGGATCTGATTGTACAATTTGGTGAATCTAAGATTGAAAGATTTAATGGTTTCATCATTTGTAATTTTTTTTTTATTATAATCCTTTAATGAATATGTTGGATTCTTGGGATTCCCATATGTTGATTTAAAACAATAAACTAATTCATCCCAACTGGAAAATACTTTGGGAGGAAATTTCAAAAAATCAGCAGCAACTTACCCTTCAAGAGAGTTAATGAATAATCCCATACAAGTATTGTTATCATTTTCTCCTATATTGTGACATGCATTAGAAAATGCACTAATATGTTCTTTAGTATAAATAGTGACATTTATTGAAAATTTTGGCAAATGATATTTGAATTTGGGAAGGGGATTAGTAGTTGGAGCAAGATCTAGAAGTGATGGTACATGCCATGGTGTAGTCATGGCATCTTCCTCAAACTGGAATAAACCGAACTTATTTATTACCTTGGCAGGATTAGTGGTCAACTGGACTAATATTTATGACTAAATATACTTCCAATCAAAGAAGAGGCAGATGCATGTGAAGAAGAAGATTGACCAATCCCAGAAGAAGAATTAGAAGACGTCATTTTGAAGGTGATAGGAAAAAATGATATCGATGAGCTAGAAGAATCAGACAAAGATCTTCTATGTTTTCCTTTTAAGTGTTCAAGGACATTGTTTATTCTCCCTATCTCAGAGACAAGATTGATTTATGGAGATAAACCTCTTATTCTTCTAGAAAAATGAGAACCAGGGGACATAAGAAAAAAATTCTAAAAAGGAGGTTGATTTCAGGCCAACCTTTGTTGATCCTCCCACTGTTCTCTAATATTGATATCTTGAGAAATAACTTCCCAAGATTGATTAATTTCAGCTCGTGAGCGGGATGTTTCCAAAATTGTCTTAAATAAGGTTAAAGAAATGTTGGTTTGATCATATAAACCCTTTCCAATGTTAGGTTAACGTACAATAGGTATGGTCATGAAATAGAAAATAATAAGAAAAGAAATATATTCAGATACAAAAAATTTGCAGTAATTACAACAGAAAGACACAAACAGCGAAATATTGAAGATTTCCCCAGTATGGTTGCCAAATAAATGTTGATGAAAAAGAATGAACTATTTTAATACCAACATTTTTAGATTTTTCTTGGCTAGAGAAAAATAATCGAGATTATTACCATGTGTTTATAGCCTCTTTTACAAAAATTTCAATTAATTCTCAAGAAATATGTCCTTGGAATTAATGTTGTCTTTTATAATTTTAGTATGTTAAAATGAAAAGAAAATATTCATAACAAAAATTATTTTTGAATTATTTTTGAACAACTTTAGAAATAAAATATTTTATAAAGGTAACACAAAAAACTCAAATGAGACTCAAAATCATCCAAATATTTTATTTATTCAAGTTTGAAATACATCTAGCAACATTCTTCATACCCCAAGAGTAAGTACTAGAACATAACTTAGCAATCAATGATGGTATATTGCATCATAAAATGACCACTAGTATAATCAAGTGAAACCAAGATTGAAACAAAGCTTAAATGACAAGAACACTTGTCATAACCTTGACTCTACACAAAACTCTCAATCAATACTGAAAACTAATCTAGAAATCTAACAAGAATCTGCAAACTATCAGACATAGGTGGTCAACCTTGTGAAGTATATCAACGAAACAATACTTATTGGCTCTCTTTGTTTCCACCTTCAGTGGGATCTTGCTATCAACAAGAAGTCCTTATCACTTATGTATTTCAGATATGAATGAAACAAAAAAGATATCTCACTTAAGAAGAAAGAGCATGCCTTATCATAGTTGTTCTCTCTATCACTCCCTCATTGCTTGTCCCTTGAAATCTTCTTTTATTCTTCTCAAAGTAGTTTGAGAAGTTTAACTACTTTTATTTATGTCATTAACTAATTTTTAGTTAATGGGGACAACTTTATAAAATAATAATACTATTTAATGATAAGGATAAATAAATACTAACTAATAGGTGGGGACCCCCTAATTATTCTTTTAAATTTTCAAATAATTTTTCCTTGTTCCTCCTTCAATATAATGCTTTCAAAAATTCATTTAAATATCAACATAATCCATATTCAAATCAACGATATGAAAACTTTGTAAACATCCTTGTGACTCTTGAATTATAAAAATATTTATTAAAATAAACATATCAATTTGTTGCTTTAGTCAAGGCTGTCATAACATGTGAAAAATGAATATATTACCAATCTGTCCCAAAATAAGTTGTTGTACATGTAATCAGAATGATAATCAATCAGTCCGATCAAACATACTACTATCCCAAAAAAATAATCAGAATTGTCCTCAATATCAAAATAACATTGTAAAACAAGAAGTTATATTTTTTGTGCGAAGCAACTTGCCTCTTCTCAATTCCCTGTGGTTTTTTTGTTCTCATTACTTCTATTCCTTCCACTGGTTCCTCAACTTTTTTTGTTGAAGCTTCTGGATGCATGTCATCAAAGGAATTATTTTTACTTTCAAATTTCTTACATTGGGCATGGGAAGTAACTAAGTGTGATGAGGTTACTGATTGATCAGAATTGACATATTGGGTAGGTCATTTTCCTTTACTAGGCTTGGGTTCTTGGGATAGATATTTGAGATTCTTTAATAGTTGCTGAGTGGAATGGGCATGAGAATATTCTAATGTAATATGAAGTGTTGACCTCTTTGGAGGAGGTGGAGGTAATGGAAAGGAGGCAACTGGCCATCCTTGAGCTTGACGCTGAGTAGGGATGATTTTAAGGATGGAAATTTATATTAAAATGTAGAAACATGGGCTAATCTTACTAGTCCTTTTTAGAAAAAATGGAAATTAACGAATCTTGTTTTGGGAAAACCATGGAAAATTAGCCCATTTGCGAAATTTAGCCCCTAAAATCATCTATGACGCTGAGGAGGATTGAAAATTTCATTCCAACCATCATTGGTTGGAATCTCAGGTGGTAATGAAACATGTGGTTGCACATGGACTCCATAAACATTTGGATGGGGTCGAAAGGGGGGCCTTTGAGGTGGAGGATGAGGTTGGAAATCCTCTTACCCCATTATATTCAATAAACCAAATTGTAGGAGTTGATTAAACTTCTTAGAGTCATCTTCGAAATGTATAAAAAAGTGGATCCTTTTATTTCCCCAAAATTCATTATCTCTCCTTCCTCTTCCCCTATTTTCTCTTCCACCACTGCTTCTGATGAATAAACTCATATATAATGTAAATCAGAGTTAGAGTATGCATACCATAGCTAATAATCATCAAACACTATTTACATTACATAATTTAGAATAGCTCTATGCAACAACAAACAAGCATGCAGGAAGCCATGGACGTACATGGAAACAATCAAAATATTAGTTCTTCCATTTAACCCTTATTCATTTAACACACAAATTATTATTTAAGAACATGGGAATATAAATGAATTTGGAAATATGGTAGGGTTTGTAGTGTGCAAAAAATGGAATAATGGTAGGGAAATGAAATTATACATGTTCATAAATAAATTGCGTAAAAGATTAGTGAAGTCTTCTTTTCCTCCCACAATATCTTTATATATGCCTCATCAAATATCCATCATTGTTGATTTTAATCATTAAGTATGCATCAAGGGGGAAGAGATGTGATTTAAAATGGAAGTGGAATGGGAGCTAGGAATAACTATAGAAAGTGAAAATATGAAGGGATTTGGCCCTGAACAAAACTTAACTTTTTACCCATGACACAACATCATTCTAACTATGACCTCATCATATATCAACCATTAAAACTCTTTCCTTTCAATATTAATATCAATCTAACATAAGAACCTTATAAACTTTATATATTAAGGGGGGAAATAAATGATTTCTTGAAATGATAAATGAATTTGGGAATAATAAATGAAAAGTGAAAGTATGAGGGGCTTGACCCTGTAGATATAAAATTAAATATGTATCCTTTTCTTTAAAAATCAGCGCATTATTTTAAAATCCAAAATCATCTCATTACCAAAATCTATAAACTTTCTTCCAACAATATATTTTTCTTTCTCTCAAAAAATTTTCCAATAGCGAAATGCATTGGACATACTAGGCACAATCATAGAATGCAGGTGTTTTCTTAACTTAGCATGCTAACAACCAATGTATTGACATAATTAATAACCATCAAGTCTCTATGAATGTCAAACCGGGAAAATTATTCACATATTTTTTAAAATTCAGAACCCCATCATAATCTTGTAACCTGATTAAATCTTTAACGGATTGAAGTCCAAATTGAAAGAATTATAATAAATTTATGTGTGCAACAAAAATCACAGGTATAATCAACACTTTTCCCATTTCTTCATCATACAAACATTTCAGTTATCAACATAGACAATTGATCATCACTTTGTGCAAAGGTACCACATAAATATGTTGAATGTACCATATAACATCCATTTCCAAAAGTAGACTCTAGACATTTGTCTTCCATTCTAACCATAATCGAACTTGAATTGAAACTACTCATTATCAGAAAGATGAATTGGATAATATTAGGGTTTTAAGACCCAGAACCCATCTATATTTTCAACAACTATAACAAGTGTAGAGGCTAGGGTTACGTAGGAAGGATAACACGACTTTTCTCTTGCAAGGTGATTCAAAATTGATTTCACATGTTTCCTTTGAATTGACCTTGACCAGAGACCAAAATATTTGGAAGAGGAGAGCATGAAAGTGAATACCAAAGGAGGTTTGAAATTAGTAGGACAAACTCCAGGTAGAGGGTATAACCCAAAAAATCATAGAGTATATAATATTTTTGTAGCAGGGTCGCGAAATCATTTTGTAAGCGGAGTAACAATGGAGCTCAAAAATGAACAAAATTCAAACTATGTCGACATAACATAGAAATAATTTTGTTCAGGATGAAGGTAAGGGTAATGAATACTAGAAGAGTTCACCCAATATGGCATCAAAATATATCAAAGGAGAAACCATAGGACTTATTGTAAAACCCGGGAAGCCTTTATTTCTTTTGTAGAGGATAAAATAGAAAACAAATAATGATAGTGTTCATTCACCATTACACAGAGCTACATCAAAATTATTACTTCATATTTACAATGCCTTTGATGAGAATAGATACAAGAATTGTACCTTCACCAAAAACGTGTTTCCTTTATTTAAAGATGAGTTTTAGTGTCAAAACATTGAGGGTTAGGGTTTGAACAAAATGTTATCCTTGCAGAGTTCAATTTCACAGAACAAGGAGAATAAAAATGCATGAATGTATAGGGTGGTAAACCCAAGGAAGAACCCGTGTTCATGCATTCAATGCATGAGTTTCATGTCGCCTCAAAATTTACTTTCTTTTTCCATATCACATTTCCACTAGCCCACTACATCCAATAGAAGAGAAACATATCATGACACATATGCAAAATTTCATGTGATTCATCCATATTATCATCGCTTTAATGCCCTCAAAATAACAAACAGTCTAGTATCATTTCAAATAAAACCCACACTCATTGCCAAACCTTATTTCACGTTGGTATATAGTTGACATAGTAATTTCTTCAAACAAGGTTCAAATAACATCAATAGGAATAACAATGGAGCTCAAAATGAATGAATACAATATACCACATACACCAAAATTTGGCCTTTTAAAACCTATAATATCACCCTTCGAATATGAAAGATACACATGAGGGATCGAAACCATATAAGGGTGTATTATTGTGCATATAGTAATACTCAATGTTGTATTGTTATGATATATCAACCAACTTTTCAATGTAGGAATGATCATTTCACTTGCAATGGATTATATATATTTCATAAAATTTAATATGATGTCAACCCCTTTTTCCTTTCAAACAATGAAACAATTGTTATTTTTATGAAACTAATATGTCATGGGTGCTCATCGAATTATTTATACTAACCAAATACATAAGCTTATGATTTTAAAACATCATTTATGGAGCAAAGTATGTCAATGAAACCGAAGAAGACTGAAATGATCATCATTAGAACCAGTGCATGACCATTTTTTATTTCTTTCATCTAGGGAGTCCCTACCTATAGCTAAGTATTTATTATTGACTAATAGATAATAAAAAAATTATTTTAGTTCCTTTCAACTATTTGTAGGTTGGTGGCTAGTTGACGGTTTTTAGAGTCAACATTCTCCACCTCTCAAAATTTTTACCTTGGCTATGGGGATTGACGCCTTTCTACTAAACCAAATTATTCTTGATCAAGGTAGTCGTGTAGCCACTAAAATTGTCCCCTCTATAACATCGACATGAAATCCCTGTACTGATGGTCTTGCTCCATCTAGATTCTGGGAAAATTCAAGGGTGAAAACATTGTCAAACCCTTGCAATTTCTCGAAGAAGGTCACCCAACCTGTGTTATGAAAGATTTGATATGCCTTGGAATAGATACAGAACAAATCAAGTGACTCAAGCTCATGATGAATGAATGATCCTCCAATTGTAGATAGTTTTATTCTCACTAGATTGTTGTATGTGGAGTTTTGACATGGTGAGGAGTAGGGATGGGCATGCAGTCGCAGCTGAGGCGAAATTGCTAAATTCATAAAGTTGATGGTATGGTGGTTTTATTCTAGAATTAGTAATAATGGTGCATGGTAAAAATTTATTGTTGTTATGGAGAGGCGGCGTGATGTGATAGGTGGAATGGAAAAGGTAATAAATATGTCACATGGTAAGGTGACGTGTCCCCCCAACTAAAGGTCGAAGCCGTCCTCGTCTGAGGTGGCATGATTGATGGAGACAGTCCAAATGTCACCTCAAAACCTAAAATCATGCGAGAAAATGGAAAGGAAATACCTTTGGGTACTTATCGTAAGGTGTGTTTGACATGTCAACAGTTGAATGCAATAGATGGACGAAGTACCAACAGTAATGATGACTGTAATAGGTGGACTTGGAATAATTTATGATCAAGGACTGACATACTGAGTATCAACAACTATTTGAATCAGAGTCACAACACCATTTTACTTGAGTCTTATCACTTAGAGGAATATGTTGAGTCATAGTAGAGTGGTGCATATTGTGGGCTAGTATCAGAAATGAGTAACAACCAGCAAGTAGCAATGGTGAGTAACAACAAAGGAATCATAGAAAACGAGGAGTTACCACAAATGTTGATTTTCAACAAGCAGTGAGTTACAACAACTGATAATATGTAACAAATAAGTGACGAGTTACAACCAATGATGGGTAACAACAAATGGTGAGTAACCGAAAATGAGTTGTAACGAATGATGAGTAACAACAAATGAGTTACAAAAAATTGCGAGTAATGGAAAATGAGTTATAGAAAACGGTGAGTAACTGGAAATGAGTTAAAACAAATGGATAGTAATTACAAATGAGTTACAACAAGGAAGTTACAAGATCAAATCAATAATGACTATCATCAATTGAACAAATTGTGCTCATATGGACCTGTAGTTGTTATTGACAGAAAAATATGTTGTGTTATTAGAAAAAATAATGAATTTTTTTTTGAAGTGTCAACCACCAACAAGATGGTTTTCAGTTAGCACCCATCTAATTGTGATCTAAAAGAGTTTTCACAATTAGATTTATTATTATTATTATTATTGTTATTGTTATTGTTATTTTTATTGTTATTGTTATTATCATTATCATTATCATTATCATTATCATTATCATTATCATTATCATTATAAGTATTTCAATGTATTTCAACTTTCTAGCCACGTGTATGTACTAGGTCAAATTTACTCCCATCCCAACTTGGCAGGGACTCCTCTGCCATGCAACCTTGTTATTATTATTAGTATTATTATTTTAGTGACTCCTCTGCCATGATTGATTATAATATACAGATTTATTATTATTATTATTATTATTATTATTATTATTATTAATGTTATTATTATTGTTATCATTATCATTATCATTATTATTATTATTATTATTATTATTATTATTATTATTATTATTATTATCTTTTTTTTGTGTGTTATTATTATTATTATCTTTTTTGTGTGTGTTATGTGGCAAGTGATGCAGAAAAATGATTTTCATCCCCAATGATTTCAAAACCTGGATCTGAAACAACATGAGAAACAAATGAATCCTTGGAAAGTGGTTGATGGTGCAACCATATATTATGTCCATTAGCAAGTAGAGAGTTTTGTGAGCCATCTATGGTTGTGAGCTTAACAGTCCCATTATCGAAAATCATGTCCACTTCATAAGGACCTAACCATCTGGTGCAAAGTTTTCCCTTAAAATCCTTAAATATGGAGTCGTATAATAGTGCCCAGTTGTCTTTTTGAAACACCTTATTTTTAATAAATTTATCATGCCACTTGGTGCATTGTTGTTGAACAAGGTTGGTACGATGCAGAGAAACCAAGAACATTTCATATGATTCATTAAGTTGATCCAATCGATGTTTTTGTGATGTAGTTAAATCCATATTTACCTCTAAAGAATTCCTCAATGTTTTTATTTCAAATTCAATGGGGAAAACATGACTCTTACCATACACGAGTTCAAATGGGGAGAAACATGTGGTGTTCTACCACATTATCCTATAGGCCCAAAGGGCCTCTAGTAGTCAGTCATCCCAATCACCACGGTGTCTAGCCATGGTTTTTGTGAGTATGCCTTCAATAACTTTATTAATACTTTCCACTTTATCATTGGCTTTTGGATGGTAAGGTGAAGTAATCATGTGACGAATATTCCACTTTTCAGTGAGCTCTTTGATCAGTTGGGAAGTAGATTGTGGTCCTCCATATGTGATTATTTATTTTGGCACTTCAAAGCGAACAAATATGTATTCAAACATAAATTCAGCAACACCTTTCTCAATATCCTTGGTAAGTTTCTTGTCTTTGACCCATTTGGTAACATAGTCTATGAAAACCAAGATGTAATACTTTTGACAAGATGAGGGGTTGATAGGCCCCACAAAATCAAGATCTCGCTTCTTGAAGGGTTCGATAACCAATTGATATTTTAATGACATTTTATTTGATCTAATGGATTGGACCATTCATTGGCAACTGTCACCTCCTTGTACATACTTTTTAGCGTCTTGGAACAAGGTAGGACAATAATAGCCCATGTGACGTGCTTTGTATCCTATTATTTTATCAACAAAGTGTCCACCACAAGGCTCATCATGGAAAGTATTTAGAATGTCATGGATATCATCTTCTCTTACGCAATGTAAGATCTCATGATCTAGCCCTGTGTAAAAGAGACAACCCCCTACCCAAGAATATCAAGAACTTTGTTGAATAATTTTTCGTCATTCTCTAGGAGAAAGGTGGTGCGGTAGATTTGATATAGCAAGATAATTAGTAATATCTGCATACCATGGTGAGTGAGTAGATACTACAAACAAATGTTCTTTGGGAAAAGATTCCTCAATGGGAGAATCATCACTATTGTTGGTAAGCCTAGAAAAGAAGTTTGCAATGACATTATCTTTTCCAGGATTGTCCACAATAGTGATGTCGAATTATTGTAGTAAAAGTAACCACCTAGTGACTCTACCATTGGTGACATGTTTATTCATTATATATTTAATGGAAAAGTGATCCATATGTACAAATACTTGGTAGCTTGTAATATAATGCCAAAATTTATTAATAACATGTGCAACAACAGGGAATTATTTTCCAGTTACCATATAATTTAACTCCGTAGGAGTCAAATTATTGCTGATGTAATAGATGGTGTATGGTTTGTGCTCCTCCTTTTATCCTAGTACAACACCAATAGTAGTGTCTGAGGAATCTATCGAAATATGGAATGAAAAATTCCAATCAGGACCTCATAAGATAGGGGCTTCAAATAAGAGTTTTTTAATATATGTAAGAGCAGTTTGGAATTTGTCAGTCCATATGAATTTTTTATCCTTCGAAAGTAATGCAAATAAAGGAGATGCAATCTTAGAATAATTTTCGATAAAACAATGATAATAACCAATTTTTCCCAAAAGACTACACACCTCTTTTTCTGATTTTAGAGGGGGAATTTTTAAGATTACCTCAATTTTGGTCGGATCCACCTATATCCTTACAGAAGAAAGATAATGGCCAAGTACAACTCCCTCATCCATCATCATGTGGCATTTTTCTGTGCTTAAAGAGGGATGAGTTAGTTTGTATTCTTTCAACACTTTTTCAAGGTTAGCCAGAGCCATGTCAAATGTATCTCCATGTGGCGTAAAATTATCAATGTAAATTTCAAGAGAGTCATTAACCATATCCAAAAATATTCCCAATATATCCTGCTAAAAATTAGCGGGTGCGTTACGAAGTCTGAAAGGAAGGAATCGATACTCAAATGTACCACAGGGACACATAAAGGTAATTTTGTCCTGTTCTTTAGGAGCTATCTAGATTGTATTGTATCCACTGAACCCGATAGGAAATGAAAAAAAAATATTACCTGACAGGGCATCAAGGACTTGGTCAATAAAAGGTAATGGAAAATGGTCCTTTTATGTGGCTTTGTTCAGTTCTCTATAGTCAACTCAAATTATCCATTTTCAATTTTTCTTGGGTACCATGACCAATAGGGATACCCACAAACTATCTGAGATTGGGTAGATGAAATTAACATTTAATTGTTTATGGAGTTCTTCTTTTATGATATCTTTCAAGTCTCGGTTCATTCTGCGTTGCGGCTAGAAAATATGCTGACAATCTTCTTTTATATAAATGTGGTGGGTACACATATAAGGGAGAATACCCTTCATGTCCATGTAATCCCACACAAAGGCCTCATTGTGTTCTCACAATAGTTGAACCAGTCGTTTTGTTTGTGAGGGAGATAGGTGTGGATTAATATTTAAGTTTTTTTCAGGCTCGATTTCAATTGGGACACTTTTACGGTTGGGTGCTATAGGTATCAATTTCGAAGAGAAATCATCAATATGAATTTTTTGGTTAGTTTTATTCATTATAGAGTCTAAGAGTTGGAATGTTGATTGATTAACAGATGGGGGATTGTTGAAAAAGTTGTTGATAGTGTCATCCTCTATCTCATTCTTGAAATAGAGAGCCTTACTGACTGTGAGGATTGGTTGTATGCCTCCTTCATTTGGTTCAAATTTATCCCACAAGGGGATTTCATGGTCCACACTCGGTTTGGGAGGGGGGTAGAGGACGAGGTTTTTTGTAGCTTTTCCATCAGACATTGTCATAAACCCTAACCTATGGCTAATAAATGCATTAGTCATAGCCATCCAAGGTATACCTAGGATCAGGGGGTGTCCTCCTATATGGGTTTTAGGCTGCAACACCAAGAAGTTAGCTGGGTATTCCAAGGAGTTTATAGATAGGACAATGTCTTCTAAAACCCCTCCTGGTCATATTTTGGACCAATCAAATAGTTCCAACATAATGGGGGTGGGTCTCAGGTTGGTAAGTCCCAAAAATTCTATTGTTTCTTTGGTCATGGTATTTATTGTGGTGCCTAGATAGACTAGTGTGTTTGGAATGATCATTTTTCTTATCTGGGTGGTCATTGTTGGATTTCTAGGATCATCATACTTAGTAAGAGAGGTTTTTCCCAACATCAATTATGAAAATTTTCCTACTACCTGGACTGTGATTGGATCCCTAATTTTCCTACCATGCCTTTTGACCCACAGTTCCCTCACTATTTTGGCGTAAATTGGGACATATTTTATAGCTTGTAGCAATGGGATTTTGACACACATGTTTTTCAATTCTCTGATGAATTCAAACTCAGGTTGTGGGATGGTTCTAGGGACCGCTAATATTTCTAAGAATGGTGGGGTTTCATGAGAAATTGGAATGGAATCCCGAGTTTCTTCTTTTGTAACAAGAGTTTCAGTGTCTTGTTCCTCCAATTTCTCACAAGTTAGGGTTGTTTCTTTCGATGTATTTGTTTCTATATTTTTTGTGATAACAAACGATGTTGGTTGGTTTATTACTCTCCTCGATCTTAAGTGTATTCCATTGAATTCAATTGGGGATATGTAGTATGTAGGGAAGGTAGGAATTTCAATTTTTTGAACCACCTTGTCATTTGGGTTTGGGTTAGGTTGCATAGGCAGTTAGGGTCGTAAAGGTAGATTACTTGGTAATACATTTGAGGGGAGTGGTAGGGGTTGTTTTTTTATGAGTAATTGAGTCTGAATGGGGATATACCCAGGTTAGAAAGGAGAACCTCACAATCCTTGAGGCCATGGATATGTGGATTATGTGAAAATGTAACCACATGCATCCAGGGTGTGGGGTATTGAACCTGGGGTGGGACATGAATTTTCCATGGGGTCGAAGGATGTTGAATCTGTTGTGGGATATGTGTATTATACATATGATTCCAAGTATTGAAATATGAAGTTGGGTCTTGATTCATACTTCGTGGTTACATTTTCCATGGATTTTTGGAGATTAAATATGCTTTCTTGGTTTCTTCACTTGATCCCCGAAATACCTCTTTCAATCTTGGAAATGATGGGTAGATTTTTGTTGGATGGTCTAGTTCATAAATGTCACATACATCCATGTTGTCAAGTGGAAATTCCTTATGGTGGTGCTTATTTATGCACTTAGGACAAAAAAATACTAGTGTATTTTCTTCTTCAGCCTGCTTTTGTTTTACCTAGAGTACATCTAATTGCGTAGTCGAAGAGCTAAGGATAAAGATTTTGAAGTTTTTGAATAAATTACTGATTTTTTCCCTTGTTAATCCACCATTGGTTGATTTATGTATCCCGACAAAAGCATATCGTGCTTGGGTTCTATTCCTCAATAACCCTCTTGAAATTCTTAGGTATAAAGCAATGATGCCATCATAAGGTTCTTTTGATATGTCCCATTTTCCCATCAAATTCAGCATGTCTAAGCAGTCATCTCTCATTCCCCATATCAGGATTGTCTTCAAGATTTCCTTATCCAAGTCACTATGTTTGTACCTCTACAAATTGTATTGGAGGCATTCAACATAGTCTTCCAAACTTTCCTCCTCCTTCTAGGACATTTTGAAAATTTCATCTCTCTAGTCTCTTGTCCTAAAATAGTCTTGATATTTTCCCATAAATATTTGTTTCATATTATCCCAAGAAGTAATGGAATCACCACCAAGACCCATAAACCACCTTATTGTGTCTCCCTTCAAAGTAGCAGAGAACAACTTCAACTTTTGAGCATTTGAAGTACAATCATAGCTTCGACATGGAACATCAAACTAAAAAAGGAAGGTATCTGGATCTTTGTTGGCAAAACCATGAAATTTTGGGAGAGCAGAGAGAGGAATATTTTTCATTGGTTCTTGTACATGAATTTTCCCAATGGGAAACTCTAAGGTGGAGAGCGTGTTTTCTACATTTGTGTTTTACATATGCTTCTACCACAAAATATGAAGTCTTTTCCAATCAGCCCCGGGAATATCATCTGGTTGTAAGGGATATTTTAATAATTACTCAGGGTGTCCTGTAGCACTTCCCTATTATGGAATGGGTTTATCAAGGGGATGATTTACCTCCAGCCTTGAGTCCTGGTGTTCCTGGTTTTGTCCATCTATATTGTAAATTCTAACCTTGTACAATGTCTACTATAAACAGATATTCAGAAAAGAACAG
>CBVK0103028046.1:0-12001 GCA_900067695.1 Picea abies | reverse complement strand
TTACATTGTTTACAATACAAAATACATATAGGAGCCAACAACATCCAAAACCATAACCCAATGACCTGGATTAGTCCAAAACCCTAATTCCTTAACTGGAAATAGAAAACCATCGGCAAAAACCATGTGCCAAAAAAACCACCTAAATACATGACACATTTCCCGAGGTAGGTGTCACATTTCCCAAGGCAGAATAGATTCACTCTCTATAAAGGAAGTAATTCATTCAACTGGAAGAAGCACAACCTGCTTAAACGAAATAAATCAAAACAAGTTGATGGCTCATAAAAAGGGAACCATCTATAGCTTTCTAAGTCTATCTAAACTTTTAATATCAATCAATCCAACACAAGAAGCCTATAAAAACAATAATTACTAGGCTTAACCGAATTATCAATATAACTTGAGTAACAACACTCTGCATCCACATGAGAATACTCATGACCTAATAATAAGCAATAGTAACAGTAGATATTTGAAGCACACTAACATCAATCACTCTCAATATAAACCTACCTATGAGTATAGTAAAAAAAAAATTGCTAAAGAGGAGGGTCCTTCCTCTTTAGCAAGGGATGGAAAAGACACAAAAGCTACAACTTAATTAAAAAAAACAGAACCAAAAACTTGTTGAATATTTATTAATCCAAACTCAATAAGTACAGGTGTAGATGTTATTTATCATCAACCAAACTGATTGTTCCAAAACATTAGACCAGTTTTAGGAGAGGAAATGCTCTGCTTTTAAAAATCTCCCTCTTCATAACTATTCTTAGAAAATTGATAATTACGAACAACCTTGAGAATCTTTCGTTTCTTAATCTAATTATGAACAAACTTGAGAATATTTAGATTCTCAAGCTGTTCAATATAGTCTTAGTTAGGAATATACTCAATATTTCTTACAATCGGTCGTAATAGAAATGATTACTTACATATCTTGTTTATTGAAATGTCCAATAATCCGGGCTTATTGAAACAGACTTGAGATAATACAATACCTGTGACTTTGAAAAAATAGCCACATCGTCAGAGAGATGGGTCATTTCCATGAGGGACTTGTGTGAATCAACAACCCGATCAACATCAGTACAAATAGTTACAGTCTAGTTAGTTAGTTGGAAATATCGAGGCTTCATGAGTAATAAAACTTCAAGAGTAACAACACTTTGGGAGTAACAACACTTTGGGAGTAACAACATTTCAAAAGTAATAGAACTTCAGGAGTAACAAAACTTTGGGAGTAACAACACTCCAGGATTAATAGCACATGTGATGGTTGATTACCGTGTAGGCAATTATTTAATGCATTGTTAGTAAATACCCAAAAGAGTCAATATCCTTCTCAAATGAAAGCAAGATTTAGTGAATTGAGGAAACATTTAAACTTAGCATACCTTAACAAAAAGAGAAGATATTGGAAAACAATGGTGTGAAAAGGACATGGATGATATAAGAAAAATGAGTGCAGTAATAAAAAAAAGGATGACAAAAAGGTGTCAATTCCTGATCCCAACACTTATATGGGACAAATATTGGCATGAAGTTGGTAAAATTATTCATCTCAATGTTTGAACTATGTCAAATTTGGGGAAAATAGTAAAATCTAAATCCCCAAATTTCTAAGAAAATTCAAGTCATAATTGCAATTAGAATGGTTGTTATGGAGGGGTCATTTTTACTTCCAAGTGACTCGATTTGGCTTAGGTAGGCGAGTCGAGAACTTTCATGATGGTTGCAATGGTCACGATGGTTGCAAGCTAGAAATATGGAAAATCATCTAAGCGAAGAAAGGACTTATGTGTGCATTGAATAATAGTGTTTTGCAGTGCAAAATTGGTGATGCGTGTGTAATATTGGTGCACAGTGTGTGTGCATTGAATATTGGTGTTGCACGGTGCAGAATTGGTGGTGGATGCATAATATTGGTGCGCAGTGTGTGTGCATTGAATATTGGCATTGCATGGTGAAAATTTGGTGATGCACACTTAATATTGGTGCACAGGGCATGCGCATTGAATATTGGCATTGCACGGTGCAAAATTGTTGGTGCACATGTAAAACTAGTGCGTAGTGTAAAAGTTGTACACATTGAATATTGGTGCACAGTATAAAAGTTGAGTGTGTTGAATATTGGTGTGCAGTATAAAATTTATGCATGATGAATATTGGTGTGCGGTATAAAATTTGTGCACACTGAATATTGGTACATGACGTGTGCGCTAAATATTGGTGTTGCACATTGTGGAACCTGTGTGTGTTGAATATTGGTGCATAATACATGACTAGTGCGTGCGTGGGCTTCTGAAAGGAAGAAGAACATGAGGAAAAAGGAAGGAAATTTTCCAATGATTGGTGCAGGTTGATTTGGTGGACTATTACAGAAGTAAATCAATGATTTTCTACGAAACAATTCTAGTTTTTGAAGGTCATCAATTTGTAGGGGCATTTTAAGGCCCTAAACAACATTTTTATGCAATACAATTATATGAGAATAGAGTGTACCCTTTGTACATTTTACCTTTGAATCTCAAATAAAATAGCTCAAGGAGATATTTCCAATGATATATCTCGAGAGTAAAATAAACCTTGTATGAGAAAGTTACAGTGGAAACAATACAAGGTAAAATTTCGGCATCAATTGACTTCTAGAGGACATAAATCCATTCTTATAAGTCATTTTGGGGTATAGGACCAGTCTATGGATAGCTCATGAGCCATAGAAGACAACCATGGAGACATATTGGGAATATGGGTACCCAAAATTGTACAAGATGAGAGAAAATATTCCTATAACATTCAGTGTTAAAAGGGAAAACAATCAAAACTTCAACAAGTTGTAACTAGCAACCTCGATGTCGGATGAAGGTGAAACTTGGTTAGATTTCTCAAAATATAGGCATGAAAAAACCAAATTGGGCTTCTATCAAAATAACAAAATCAATGTTTGGAATTAAGTACACCAGATGAAAGGTGCACAAAGGGGGGAAATGGGTAATATTCAAATGACTATAACTTGTTGGTTAGAACTCAGAACGGGGCAAGAAAATAGTCATTGGAAAGATCTTGGATATATGAATCCAAACATGCACTAAAAAATGGGAATTGGGCAATATAATTCACAAGCAATCTGAAAGAACATTTCTGGTGCACTTAAAGTGTAGAATTTTGCATAATTTTATATATTTGTTGAATTATTTTTGTCTAACAAATCCTATTAAATGGACATTTTGTAGAATTAAGGGCACAATTAGAATAGAGGAAATTCAATACATAGAACAGAGACATGGAATATGCATAGACAACTTAAAACCATTAGGAAGAATTCAGGGGGTTGTACATCAGCTTGGGTAATGTAGAAACTGAATCAAATTGACATGGAGAAGGTAAAGCATAAAGCATAAAGCATAAATTTAGTAGAGACAATAAAGAGTCTACAAAAGGGATGTGTTGAGATATAAAGTTGATAATGGGAGACTTATGAAATATCAGGAGCAATACAATGGCTTCAACATCAAGTTTTTGCGGATCTTGGACATGATATAGAAGAAGGTGGATAGGGAGATGAATTCAAGTAAGTCAAAGCATCACATTTCTCATGCCCAAAAGGAATAATCTAGATGTGTTGGTAGACATCATCATCACTCACCAAGACACTCAATTAGAAGAATGGAAATTAGTCCAATTTTATCTCCTGTCAGAAAACATAAGAGGATATCTAGAGTGAATGAACTACAAGGGGATATGAGGAAGATAAAACAACCTACCTTTGATGGCAAGCACAAAAAATATGAGGTTGTAGAGGCTTGGTTGTTGGGGATGAGGAAGTACTTCCAATAGCATAATTATTCCTCACAAATAGAAGGTATAATTTCAATTTACCATCTCAATGGAAAATCATAAATGTGGTGGGATCAACTCATGCAAGTAAAGCACATTGATGAGAAGAAGATCACTTGAAGGTAGTTCAAAAAGTATTTTCAAAAGAAATACTTGTCCAAGCATTATTATGATAGGAAGATGAAGGAGTTATTTGAACTCAATCTTGGGAGCATGACCATGGATGAGTATGAGAGAATATTCTTAGATATATTGAGATATGTTGACTTCATAAAGGATGAGAGGGTCAATATTCAAAGGTTCATGAGTGGGATACCTTCTATATTCAGTGATAAGATACAATATGATGATCCCAAGACATTGGAGGGAGCAATAAGGAGAGCCAAATGCCTTTATGATATGAATAGAGGAGAATCAACCTTTTACAGATCTTGGGTTGATAAGAATAAAGGTAATATGGAGAAGATAAATAAAGGATACAGTCCACCATATTTCATAAAAAGTTCTCAAGGAAAGTGATCCGAAAAGATCTTTTAAAGACTATGGTTGAGTTTTAAAACATGTTTTCTTTAACCATTTAGGAATTTGATGAAAGAGGAAGAATTAATGATGAAACATAGCATCCATAATGAAATATACATATCTAGAAATAAGCACAAGAATAAAAAAAACATAACAACAAAAGTTGATAACGGAGTTCGGCAATATCGCCTACGTCTCTGGGCCTTTGTCTCAGTGGATGAGGCTTTCTTATTTATCTTCAAAGATTCAAACGTACATCATAAAAGTGCCAAAAGGGTTACAAAATTACCTGGATGTGTTCTTCTATATATCAAGAACCCATCACAACTGACGGCGTGTAACAACCCTAGTTAAATGATTGCTTAAGGTTTATCAAGTATAATTAATTAAATAATTAACTGTCCTAATGTATTTTAGTTAAACAGTGATTATTTATTAATAATATTATTTATTTATTGTTTATATCTGTTGATTAATTAGTTAATTAATTAATTAACTCATTTAAGGTTTGGGTAACAAATTAAAAACTTAATAATTTTTATTTTATTAGAAAACTTAACGTATGAAGGATAAGGCATTGAATGGATGGATATAGTATTGAATGGAGAGATAATTTATTAGAAAACTTAACGTATGAAGGATAAGGCATTGAATGGATGGATATAGTATTGAATGGAGAGATAAGGTATTGAATGGAGGGATAATGTATTAAATGGAGGGAAAAGGTGGGTGGCATTAAAGGAAGGGAGGAGGCAGTGAATGGAGGGGGATATGAGGAGGAAGAGGCATTGGGGAGAAAGACTTTTGGAAATTTGGAGAAAGAAGGCAACATTTGGAGATTAGGGTCTATATGTGTTTTCTGGTTTTGTATTTTCTGTGGGGAGTTTAGGTGGACTGTTACAAGGGTGCACCAAGTTTCTTGGAGTTTTGGGCTTGGGGGCCAGGAATCCTCACGGAATCCTGGAGCTAGGGCATTATAAGCCTCAAGCATTGTGAACATGGCCTCCAACCACAACACAAGCCCTCTCTATGGGGTCTTTGACCCCCAAGTGGTATTCCATACATCATCAGGTAGTTTTTCACAAAGAGGATGGCCTAATAGGACTATGCCCACGAGAGAGAAATAGGTTCTAATCTTAAATCTTTCCTTGTGTCCTAAAATAGGTCGTGATGCTAAAGTTGATGGAGATATTGCAAAGTTATGAACATATGTAATAGGAACTCATGTGAGTTATTAATGCATGCATGTTAACAAGTGCAAGTTATTAACACATGTGTTGTTAACATGTGTGCGCTCCTATAAATTAAAAAAATTGGTAGGACTACCTCTTTAACACTACATGTTGGATAAGTTGGTTTCTTTGGTTTTAGCTTGAGAATGACGAACTAGTGGTTCAAGCTAGCTTCATAAACATAAACACACCCATTTTCCTAGATCTGTGTTCTTATCTCTAATTTCAACCACAATTTTAAATATGATCCATATAGTTATGTTGATGAAACTCTACACACTTGTAGAGATTTGCATGCAAATTATAGATATATGTTTTTTTAAAGAAAATATTTCTTTCTATTTTTTATTGACTTTTATTTGTACATATATCATAATTCTAAAATACATATGTTTTATTTATAGGGTATCTTTTTATTTCCTAACCCACATTGATTTGTTAGTTTTAAAAGTATATATAATTAACATTAAAAAATGCTTAAATAGTGGTACAAAAGAACCTCTACAAAAAGAACATGAAGTTTTGTCATTTTGATACTATATATGCTTCTTAACTTATCGTTAGAAGAACATGAATTTTTCTTGGTTATACACATTTTTCATATATGAAAGTTAAATATTCCAAAAACTTATTCAATTTTCTATATTTCATCTTTTTACACCATATTCTAATAAGTTGTACATGTACCTCTAATATTTCATCTTTTTACACCATATTCTAATAAGTTGTACATGTACCTCTAATAATTCCTCATAGTTAATAGATTATTGTTTTTCCAAATTCCCATTATAACATGAGAAGGAAGCATTAACTTGCACCAACTTATCTCTTTATTTAGCTAATAATTCTTAAGAATTGTTTTTGTAGTCTATCACACAATCTTATCTTGTATTAAGATGTATAAAGCATCTCCAATCTAGTATACATATATACTCTCTATTTAAAAAATAATTCAATATATAATTTTTTTTAAATGACATATCTGTAAATGACTTTGAGCTTCTGGATTGTCCCAAAACCTTCATTGAACATTCAAGTAATCAAATTTTCTATAAATGCAAAATACTTTGTTGTTACTCCCAAATCTAGAAGAAGTATTTCTTCTACTTTGTTGTTACTCCCAAATCTAGAAGAAGTACTTCTTTACTAACTTATCGTAAAGAGACTCCAATTCTCATGGATAGCTCCAAAATGAAATTATTACTGTGAAGTTGAACTTCAATTTGTAATAAGCAGTTTCAGAACTTGCATTACAAACAGTTTTTTTAGATTACTGAGTGATGGTTTAAGGTGGATTCAAAGACCACAAGTATTAACTTAGTTTCATGAAGGATGCAAAAGAATAGTCAATACTGTCGCAAGTTAAAGTTACATCTGTAGAAAACAAAAAAAGTTGCATGAAAATCTCGTGATTAGCAGTAGGAAGGAGTTGAAATATGATTACCAGAATGGCTGTGCGCAGGACATGTGTGAGGGTTATTTTGTAGGGTGGATGGCTGTTGAGCAGCGCATTATGCATGTGGGTTGTGGTTGAGTCGTCAAACTGCCTCCTTTCTCCTGCGACACTTTTTTTTAGAACTTTACTTCAATATATATCCCCTCATTATTATAGGAGATTATAGGAGATCCAGAAGTGATGAGGAAGCCCACCAGTTTTTGCATCGTGATAGCTTGCTACTCATCAGTTACTGTGTCATGCCTGATAATCCATACTGCCATTGGATAGGACTGGATTATATTTTGGCTATGAAGGATATATTGTTCCATAATGAATTCCCATTTGGAGCTTGTCTTGGGTGTTCTCGGTAAGTTTTAATGGTTTATATTTGAAGTTTTCAAAATTTTTGTTGATGTAAGATGATTAGATGGCTAAAATTAGTGTGGGGGTGTCAGGAAATGCAACTTCACTGGCGCTCTTCATGTCACCCTTGTAAGTATTTTGGCATCCTGAATCCAAGTTTTTTCTTTTTCAGTGCAAGACACACCATGTATTGAATGAGTTTACATGCAGGCCAATATTTTGGAGAGTATACAAGCTAAAGTCCACTCAGGAATTCTCTGGTCTTCCATATGTCTGCACCCTCTTCACATGTGCTATGTGGTTACTATACGGAACGCCATATGTTAAACCCAAAAGTACTCTCATAGTGACAATCAACGGGGCTGGCTTTTTCTTGGAGCTGGTTTATCTCGTGTCATATTTGATATTTACAACCAAAGAAAAGAAGGTAATGACTGTTCAAATTTTAAGGACTGGTCTATACAATATTTTGCCATGACTTTAATTACTTGTGTGATCTCGTCCAGGCAATCATAATTCGATTAACTATGGCAATGAGCTTGGCGTTCGCTATCGTCGTGATAATTACGCTCTTGGTTGTGCATACTCATTCTGTCAGGGAACTCTTAGCAGGCACTGTCTGTGTAATACTCTCCATAGCCATGTATACTTCTCCACTCTCTGTAATGGTATGTCCAGATTGCAGCTTCAAGCCATTATTTATGATCGAGCTCGACTGTATTTGATTGCAATATATTCTAACCAACTTCTGATGTGCAGAGACTGGTCATTCGCACCAAAAGCGTGGAATATATGCCTTTTCTGCTTTCACTCTTCAACTTCATCAATGCGATTGTGTGAATATATGCCTTTTCTGCTTTCACTCTTCAACTTCATCAATGCGATTGTGTGGCTTTGCTATTCTGTTGTCACTCGGGATATCTTCATTGCTGTGGGCTCCCTCATCCCTTCTTGTGTTATATTTCTTTTAGAGGGCGGTCCTGACGTTTCATTTTTTCAGGTGCCAAATGGCATTGGCTGCGTATGTGGAGCTGTGCAGCTGGGCGTCTATGGGTTTTACAGAAAATATCATTTCAAACCTGAAACTTCGGCCACTAAGATTGAAGTCCCCCCAGAAAAGCTCATGGACGCTGGTTACACTGCCATTGTGTTTATTCAGAATATACAAGAGGATGAGGAAGCCATTCCTAAAGTGTCCGGTCCCAAGGATCTCCTCTAATATGGTGGATCATGCTGCTGCAGCATATTTTGTCCACCAAAGAGCCTCCTCTAAGATGATGGAGTACTGCATAATTCATTCATACGCAAATATATTTTTCCTTTTTATGGGGAACTCGAAACCTCTTACCTAGTAAAGATGGATATGGAGTCTTAACTAAAACACCAACCAACCTAGGGATTTATGCTTAAAATTTTTAGTTAAAAACATATAAACTGCAATATTGTAATACTTATGCTCTTGAGTTATCAACTATTTTCCTTCCTTGTTTTGAAAAAAAAAAAAACATAGTACTTCCTTCCTTCATTGTTTTGAAAAAAGAAAAAACAGGTTACATCTATGGTAAATGGATGAGTAAATTTTACATAATTTTTTTATGTATTCTATATATTTTATATGAATTTGACTTTTAGATTGGTTAAGTATCATTTATAATCTACATAGTACTAACAAGAAGATCATTTCAAAATTTATATGAGAAATAAGGTCAATAATGATAAAATAACACTTTTCAATAATAAAGAAGGTGAATCACACTAAGATCAAATTTGGTTGATCACACCTTAAGAAAGGTGGAGAATTACTTAGTATGCTTTAGAATTTTATTTATGTGCTCAAAAAGCTTTAAGAGAAAGATTCTTAAATCACAATAGTTTTCATGAGTTAAAAGGTTACGAAGGCCAATTGTGATCTATAATGTGGGTGTATGCACGAAATTCTAAGAGATAGTGTTTTTCATCTTCAACCCTTTTAGTGTCACAAAGATGACAAATCCTTTTGACCCATGACAATTTAGGAATTGTCCAACGCCATGTTTCATTATGGAGCTGGTGAGAGTTTGTTCTTATTTTAGCAATGTTGATTTTCTTTTCTATGTTGGTCAAAACAAAGAGATACTTTTGATCTTCTAGTGCAATGTTCTTTATTAGAAAATTAGAAGATTTAGAGAATAAATAATAGAATATACCCATACTTATTACAGAAATGAGAGATTATAATAGAAATAGGCAATGAAAGAACTAGAATACCACAAAATGTTATACCTTCATTGATGAGAGAAATGTTCACTTGCCTCTTCAAGGGGGAAACCTCCAAATGAGTAGAGCTTTGATTACAATATATTTCACAAGACATCTTATTACATAGATTCTACTTATTTATATAGTTTTATCTACCTCCTACAAAAATTTTAGTAAGTGGAACCTTCAGTAAGCATTCTTACAATTATTGCTTTCACACTACTACATGGGCCTTATTTACTTGAGATTTCCTCCATACATAGGCAACCTATCTATCTACTTAAGGTGGTTAGGGTAGGACCCTAACATGCCTTCCCCTTTACAAAGAAACATTGTCCTCAAGGATGGAGAAGAGGGAATTGTTGAAGGATCTCTGCTAGTTCTCATGTGGCATTCTTAGGTGGTGTATCATTCCACTATATCAATACCTCCCAAATATTCTGCCGACAAAGATGACACTCTATTTTGTTGAGGACTACCTTGGGCTGCAACCAAATGGAACCTTCTTTATCTAGTTTTGGAAGACTAGTTTGAATACAACAATTAGATCCAACCACTTTCTTTAAGTAGGAGACATGAAATATTTGATGAATTTTAAATTTGCTAGGAAGCTCCAATTTGTAATCCACCAGATCAATATGTTTGGTGACCTTATAGGGGTCATAAAACTTAGGAGAAAAATTTTGGTGGTTGTTGTCTTTGAGGGAGGTCTACTTATAAGGATGCAAACAAAGGGACATCTAATCCCATTATTCAAAATAGTGTTTCAATGATGTTGATTAGCCTCATGTTTCATCCTATTTGATCCATTACCCGATTATCCTTAAGAGTGCAGAAAATTTTAGCCCAAGTTGTGAGGGTTTTGTCTACCTTTTACACCTTAGAGACTAAGAGTAAGCAGGATAGTACTAATGGGGGATTCTTTCCATACAAGATCTCAAAGGGAGTCATTTGAATGACACCATGATAACTTGTATCGTAATACCCCAGTTTGATCCCCATATTAGCAATATATATCTGTGTATACGATGAATGGATGAGGGCCAAGTGATGTAATTTGTAAATATTGTACACTAATAGTAAAAATAATTCACCAATTGTAGATGGAGAAGGATAAAAACATGGGGGGGCTATGATTACATGAGAGAGGAATCAAAGCAAGCTTAGGGGACTCAAGAAATCCAAAGGAAATAATAATATTTTATTATAAGCCTAAGCCACTTATCATGTATTATCCTAAGTTACCTTCGAATTAATTGTCAAGTGAAGAATGTGGGGCTTCTTAAGAAGACAAGTAGCAAGTTGGAAACATGAAAATATAATATTTTTCCTTTGGTTATTGAGGTTCTATTTTTCCAACCATTCTAACAAAATCCTTGTAACATAGTTACCAAGGTAATGAGAAATGTGACCTCAAAATGAGAAGTCCAAAAATCCATATCTTTTATCAAAACACCAAAATCAACCCTCGAATCAAAAAGTGGTGTACCAATAACACCCCTTTTTGGAGGTTGGTTAAAATTATAAGTTGTTTGAAATCACAACCTTGACAAATAGACAATAGCCTTAAAATTAACCCTTGAATCGAAAAGTGATGCTACAAGTAGCAATAATTTTTTTTTGAGTTAAAATTATGACTTACTTGAAACAATGGCTTCGACAATGAGTACCATTTCAAACAAACAAACAAAAAAACTCCTAAATCATTACTTGAAAATTTATTTATTATTATTTTTTAATTTATATTAAAAAATAAATATATACAAAAGAAACAATAGTAAAAGCAAGTTAAAAAATATGGAAAAAACAAGTTAAAAAAAAAATCATAACCTAAGATAAAAAAATAAAAATTAAACTAAAAAGAAAATTAAAATATTAAACTCTCCAAAAAAAATTACCAAGAAAACCCTAAAAAAACCAAATTTAAAAAAAAAATAATTAAAATGTATATTTGTTAGGTTGTTTCACACTTGCATGTGTCCTTCTCAATGCTGGGGAATTTAGACCCAGGGTTCTTCCATAGTTGACCAAAAAAAAAGCCAAAGCATTGGCATATCAATATTCAGCCAAGGTCGAAGAAGGTCTTACTCGAGACACAATGAGGATCACAAAGACCATCTAGTTTTGTGGTAGGGATGAAGGAATAAACACACACACATCCATCTAGGTTAATATGTGTACCTTCCATACATGACAACTTACTATTATCGTAATGCAAAAAAAAACACACACACATATCCAAATAACATGTGAGTGACACATGTGGATCATAATTGTTGCAAATTTATTATTATTTCCATTCTATTAAGCACATGCATACGTGTTGACGGGCGAAACAGTCCATCCGTCAACTGGAAGAGTGGAACCG
>CBVK0103028014.1:0-17316 GCA_900067695.1 Picea abies | reverse complement strand
AGTCAAGATGGACTATTCCATTCCACCTAATTTTCCAGCTCGTTCCGCGAGTGCAATAATTTGCGAGCTTTAAGTTGATTCATCCTTGATTAATAGTGTTGAAGACCCATATAATAGCTTGATTGTTGGAGGCAAGTGAGTAGAGATGATTAGTCCAGTCCTGTTGTTAGGACGAAGTGGATATATTAATGAAATGTTCATGTAGTCTTTGTGTTGTGGTCAGCCTTATGGAGGGTAATTTATTACTTTCCTAGATGGAGTAGCTGCAGAACGAGATAAGCCAACTCAAGAAAGATAATTTATTACTTTCCTAGATGGAGTAGTTGAAGAACGAGCTTAGCCAACTCAAGAAAGAGCCTGAAAAGCAGTGTACTGAAAGCGATGCAGTAGCAGTGAGACTATTTCATAATATTCATTAAATTATTTTTACATTCTTCGTAGAAACTTTTCATTAAGTTATTTTTATATGATTAGTATAAAATCATGTTCAATAGCCTATATCTCAATTATTGAAGTGATTCACGGTGGAAAGAAATCTTTGAAGCTAACTGGTGCTTTGTTTTTTCCTGGAAGATTGAAATTTCTACATGCAGGATTAAAGATTGAAATTTCTACCTGCAGGATTAAAACGAGCAGAGTGAGTGTCAATAAATATTTGAAGCTTGGAGATCTCAATTATAGTCTGGATTGGACGATTCCATTCCACCTAATTTTTCCATCTAGTGTGAATTTAATTTTTTTCATATGTATGAATATTTGATAGTTTTCATTAAGTTCTCTTTACATGCTTAGTATAACCTTTTCATTAAATTCTTTTTATAATCTTAGTAAAACCTCATAGTAGAACATCATGCTCAATAACCTATATCTCAATTATTGAAGTGATCCAAATACATGTAAATGAAGATTTCACAAAATTCAATTCTCAAAAAGAATAGTTGCGAGAGTCCATGCTATAAATCAAAGAATAGTTGCGAGAGTCCATGCTATAAATATATTGAATAGTTGCGCCCCCAACATAGATTACACACTTTGTAAGTCGTTGTACACCCTGCTCTAATTTTTTCATAGTTTTTGGTGGAGCAAGTATAATTGGACATTCTTTACTAATCTATAAATCACACATAACTAACATTATTAATAAAAAATACAAACATGTCCTTGAGGTGTAGGATAGTCAGTGACGGAGTGTGTTGTTAAACCACTCCGTGTTGTTAAAGACATCGGTTCGAAATCTGCAGAGACAAAAAATCCAACCATGTTAAGGATTGGGGTGGCTCAGGCCGGGTGCGATCTCCAGGAGATTTTGACGGCTTAGATGCCCCTGAATCACAGTTTCTCAAGCCATTACATCCTATTAAAATACATGAATCTCTCACATCATATGGAAATGGTTGAAAGAGCACCTGAAATTTAGAGAGATTGAAATTTACACCTGCGCAACCTCTGTAATATACTTGTACATGAGACTACTGACCCTCTTCAACTGACTCTTTGAGCCCGTGACAGAAGTGGACTCTGCGGCACAAGTAGGTAATTTAGACATAGAAACCATCACCTCATCCCCTAAGGTAAATGGAAGAGTATGTTATCCAAGACTCCTTAACTTCTTTATACGACTAAATATTCACGAATAAGTCCCTATTCCAATATCCTAGAATGGAGAAAAAATGTTTGTGCTAAGTGCATTTATGGATGCACATATACATGCATTGCATATACAACTCGGTATGGTGAGCATCCAATTAAATTATGATTTTTTGTCGCTAGTGTTGGAATATCTACGTAATATATAAGTTTTGAACACTCTTAAGATGTTGGTATGGCTGCCTCATCAACAAGGTTTTCCCATTACCTTTCTCATTGGGTATGGATACCTCATCAACAACGTTTTCCCATTAGCTTTGATTGTGTACAATATTTATTGTTTGTATGTAAGTTAGTTCACTATTGGTTGACGTGTTTGCATAGTCCTCAATTGAATGTTTATGAATCAAGCCTTCGTAGAGTATCTTAGAATGAAAAATATTCATGCTAACTACAGTTATCCATTCACACATAGATACGACACATACACAACATGGGTATAATAAGTACATACGTGCCTTGTGAATTGTTTTTGTTGCTCATGTTGAAACACCTATGTAATAGATAATTTCAAATGCAAATGAAAAGGGCCAAGTGCAAAAAAGCGATGTCAACGTTGTACATTGATGTTCTTAAAGATGCTAAGAGTAGTGTGCAATTTATCTATTGATGTTTTGGAAATACATTTTTTTTCTCTTTTGGTTGCTTATGTAGTGTGAAATTAAATAATGTGTATAGTTAAATCTTCATATCCTTGTTTTGGATCTTTGTTCTAGCTTCTTGATGTAGTTATTATTGTATATATATGTAATGGACACTTTAATGAAAATTTTTAATAGTGTTAAGATTACAAATTTTAAAATAATTTATTTTTCTTTTTGTGTTGTTTGTGTATAGTTCTCCTCGCCTATCCTCAATTTGAATAATTTGCTAGACAATTTTTTTGTTTTTTTGTATATAAAGTGTCTCTTTTTGAAAAAATATCTCTTTGAGGTTGAACATGGTAAAAATATAAAATTTGAGTTTGTATGGTTTCTAGTTCTTTTAGTGTATTTATATAGTTGCTTGATATATTTGCTCCATATTCTAAGTGGTGGTCCCCTAGATATTGTTCTCCACATCTTATCATGTTGTTGATATCATTTTTTTCTTTTCTCCTCAAATCCATTGCTTTTTTGAAACCCTTACATGTTTATGTAAAATCTTTAGATATTGGGTATTGAGTTTCTAAGAGGTCTCGAATGGTTTCAATGAGTTCCTAATTTCTAGTAATTTTATAAAAATATACTCTTCTTTTTTATCTATTTTATATTTTCAAACATCAATTGTTCTAATGACACTTTTATATTACACTTCCCTTTCTCTAAGAAAATATTTCATATCTCTTAAAGTTGAATGGTGAAAATGGAAAATTTTGTTGTTGTATGGTTTTTGTTTTCATTTTTAGTGTATTCATGTAGTTGCTTGATATATTTGAATCATGTTTTGAGTCATGGTCTCCGCGGTATTACACTCAAACTTTTATTATATTTTTGGTGATATGAATTTATCTTTGCTTTCCAAGTAAATGGCCTCTTTTGAAACCCTGAAAGAATTCTACAAAATTGTTAGATATTTAAAATTGAGTTTGTATTAAGACTTTAATGGTTTCAACCAATTCATATTCTACAATCATTGCATAAAAAGGTGGCTTTTATTATGTAGTTTTATTCCTCGATGTCCTAGTTTGGTTGTTCATATAACACATTTATATTACCTGTATGTAGTTCACTGGTTCATATCAAACAAATATTGCTATTGTTTGAAAATTTGCTACATAGGTTGATTGTGGTTTAGTTTCATTGTTCTTATGATCTCTAGTTTAACTAATATGAATACTAGAATTCCTTAAATGGTGTTTGTGTGTGATTTCGTCCTCAAATTACATGGAAATCTAGAAATATTGCAAATAGATCCTATTTGGCTCATGGGCATTGTTTCATACAACATTTTTTAGTTCATCATGCCTACATTTCTTGTTGATAATGTATGTGAAATCATTTACAAAAGAGATAAATGTTAATATGGATACATCTCCACTCCACAAATTTTCCTTATGTTTATGATTCTCTATTATTGAAAATATTCATGTGTGCACTATTAATATATTTACATATATTGTGATAAAAACTAGTTATTGCAAAAATGAGCAACATCCAAAGGATGCCTTATATATGTGTAGAAGAAAAACCAATTGTAACCCGTAATGTTATATTATCTTCTTGTTATTTGCACATTATTGTGAATGAAATTATTATTCTCGATAGATCCATGATGTTTAGTTAAGTGCATAAAACATTACATTACTTTCACATAATGGATGATACATAGTGTTATCATACACATTAATAATTTGGTATTATTTGGTTATTTGCTCGAACTTGGAGTTGATATTTGGACCACATTCCAAGTGTTTCTCCCCTCAGTGTTGTTTGCAACCTTTTATCATATTTTTATTGATATAATTTTTCTATTTCTTCTCGAATTCATTGTTTCCTTGAAACCTAGAAACACTTATCCAAAAAAAATTAGAGATCCAAAATTGAGCTTCAAAGAAGTCTTGAATGGTTTCAACTAGTTCATAATTTGCAATCTTTCTTATCTAGTTCCATTCCTCAATGGCCAAGTTAAATCTTTCATGTTCCACCTTTATATTACACTTTCCCTTTCTCTAAGAAAATATATCTTGATGTTGAATGGTAAAAATGAAAATGTTTGTGCTTTTATAGTTTCTAGTGTTTTTCTTTTTGAGTGAATTTACGTAGTTGATTTATATATTTGAATCATTTTTTGAGTGATGGTTCCCTCGGTCTTCCCCTCAACCTTTTATTATATTACCGTTAGTATCATTTTATCTTTTGTCCTCAAAGCCATGGTCTCCTTAAAAATGTCAAACAATTCTACAAAATGGTTAGAGATTTAAAATTGTGTTTGGAAGAAATCATGAATGGTTTTAGCTGGTTCAATGTATAGGTTAAACGATTGATAGGAAAATTTTATATTATATATACGCCTCATTTCTTCGTCACAGAAAAATATTTTTATGGAAAATGCTTAAAGATTCAAAGTTATAGTCTATATAACTAATACTACTTCATAGAAACCATAAAATTTCATTTGTTGAACATTTCATACATAGGTTGGTGTGATCTTGTATCATTGTGGCTAAGGTCCCTTCTTTAACTACTATGCATAATATTTCTCCTAGGATTTTCTTTGTGTCTTCTTTGATCCTGTTATGGATTATGGTGGTTTTCAGATGTTATCGACATCAACAACATAGAAACATGAATATTAGCCAAGATTATTACTTTGGCTAATACAAATATTATAGGCCTTTTTATGTCATATATGTCTATTTTTATTCTCATATTGAATAAATATATATTAGTTTAAATGTTTTATGTTCGAAAATGATTGTTGTATAGGTTGATCATGACTTTGTTTCATTGTTGTTGAGATCTCTACTCTAGCTAATAAAAATAGTATATATTTCTTATTTCCTCTAGGCCTTTATTAAAGTTGATATCGACTTTCATGGTTGTTTATTTTTATAAAAATGAGCAACAGAAACTGACACAAACAGTGATTGATGTTTGTAATTTAGTTAATATGAGTAGTATAGAAATAACAAACTAAATGCATCAACTTGAAGTCTAGAAGAAAGACAAATAGTGCATATGCATGCAACTATAAGTTTGGAAGAAAATAAAAATAATGCATACTCATGCAAATTGAACTAGAAAAGATGAAACTAACTATCCTTGCATATTGTTGGTATTATTTGCTTGTTTGTTGGAACTAGAGTTGATATTTGAAACACATTTTAATTGTTTCTCCCCTCAATGTTGTCTACAACATTTTATGATATTGTTATTGCATTTTATGATATTGTTATTGATATGATTTTTTTATTTCTCCTCAAATCCATTTTTTCCTTGAAACATGGAAAAACTTCAAGAAACAACATTAAAATTTAATAAAAGCTTGAAGATGCTGAAATGGTTTCAACTAGCTCCTAATTTGCTATAATTTAATAAATATGAAATATTTTTTATCTAGTTCCATTCCTCAATGGCCAAGTTAAACATTTCATGTGACAACTTTACATTACACTTTTCCTTTGTCTAAAAAATATATCTTGATGTTGAATGGTAAAAATACAATTTTTTCTATTTTTATGATTTGTAGTCTTTTTCTTTTTGAGTGACTTTATGTAGCTGATTTATATATTTCAATAATTTTAATAATTTTGTGAGTGATGGTTCCCTCGGTCTTACCCTAAACCTTTTATTATATTACTGTTAATATCATTTTATCTTTTGTACTCAAAGCCATAGTCTCCTTGAAATTGTAAAACACTTCTACAAATGGTTAGAAATTTAAAATGGTGAGAAATTTAAAATTGAGGTTAGAAGAAATCTTGAATGGTTTCGACTAGTTCATATTTTTCAATCATTTTATAAATAGGAAGCTTTTATTCTCTATTTTTATATTCTTAAATGGCTAGGTTCATTTTTTCATATGACAATTTTACATAATATATATATATAGAGAGAAAGAGATTTTCTTCGTCGCAAACAAATATTGTTATTGAAAATACTTAGAAATTCAAAGTTATAGTATGTATACCTAATACTACTTCCTAGAAACCATAACATTTAATTTGTTGAACATTTGACAAATAGGTTGGTGTGATATTGTATCATTGTAGAAAAGGTCCAAACTTTAGCTACTATCCATAGTATTTCTCCTAGGCTTTCCTTTGTGTGTTCCTTGATTGTGTTATGGATTATGGTGGTTGTCGATTGTGATCAAGATCAACAACATAAAAATACAACAACATAAAAATACAAATATTGGCCAAGGTTATCACTTTGGCTGATACAAATAGTATAAGCCTTTTTATGTCCCCTATGCCTCTTTTTATTCTCATCTTGAATAAATATATATTAGGTTAATGATGTTATGTTGGAAATGGATTGTGACATAGTTTGATCATACTTTTGTTTCATTGTTGTTGAGATCTATAATCTAGATAATAAAATAGTATATATTTTTTATTTCGTTTAAGCTTTGGTTAAATTTTATATCAACTTTAATGGTTGTTGATTTTTATAAAAATGAGCAACAAAAAGTGATACAAGTATTCGTTGAGTTTTGTAATTTAGTTAGTATGAGTGGTATAGCTCCATTTATGACCTCCTTGTTTCCTTTAATTATTGATCTGCATAGAAATATAGAATGTTGCAGATTTTAGATTTTAAATTGATCACCTTCATGTTAGTATTGATAAACCTTCCTATAATTTGGTGATGAAGCTATTTTTTTCATAAACAAAAAAATGCATCTCCTTTCAAAAACATGACTTTCTTGCAAATACAATAATTGTCCTTACAAGTATGAAAAATTTGAATCTCTTTTTCCATATAATTAATTCATATGAAAATTATGTTATTCTTTTTAGTGCCTCAATTTACTTGTTATAAGAGGAAATGTTGTGTTTCTGCCAAATATGTTGATTTTAAGATTCAATGATTCTTTTGTTCAGAAGCATACAATCGTCCTCGACCACAAATTTTACACCCTTGTGGTTTTATACATGTTATATGACTATTTATTATGGCTATATTCATTATATAATAATCATTCACATAATGAGAGGATTTGTGGCTTGCAACAAAAACTAGATACTAAATTCAATAACATTTGTATAATAGTGTATTGAATAGTGTGTAGATTAAATAACTAAGAAATGTTGAAGAAGTCCCATGTGTCTAGGTTACGTATCATTACTCCCTTTTATTCTTGATCTAGTACAAGAAATCATGTTACTCACCATAATGAGCTGGTGGTATCATGACAAAGAAAAGGTTCTAATGGAGTATTTTAAATATGATATAAGTTCTCATCTATAATATAAAAAGGGATGAAAGAAACATCCATCAATGATCAGAGTTGATTGTAACTAGAGTTGGTGTTTTTAGGAAGATTGGTGTTAGTCCTAAAAGCTAAGTGTTGAATGTCTAAAGGATTTATTGATTTCTAATGGTTTATGGTTGAAAATGCTAGCTATGGTTGGAAATGATAGAAAGAGACTAAATCGAATGGAAAAATTCTCTACTGAAAAAAATGAGTTCCATCTATTGGTGCAAATAGATATGTGCAATTTGCCATGGTGTATAGATGATCTGAAAATTCTTAGATGTAGAATCACTTCTTAATTATACATAAACATCCAATCAGATTCAAAAATGAAGATCATCTTTGACTATTTGCAGATAACATGTGATTGTCAAGTACTTATCCATAAACTTCAATAACATTGATGAATATAACTTGCAAAAATAAGAATGTTGAAATGAGGTAAAATAAGATTAGAAATAATTTAAATGGAACATAAATAATGTGTTAATAGAATCCATCCATATCGGGCTACGTCTATGCGTCCCTTTCAATCAATGAGACCGCTCTTCATTAATCTCAATTATGCTTCTTTTACAATGATCACTTACAATACCAAATTTGAAGTTACTCTTCAATTATGTTCTCAATCCTAGAAATAGAGGTCATTAATGAATTCCTCACGAATTTATGGGAAAAACGAGTATAAACTTGACTACATGCTGAACAAGTTGAACAGGGGCTTAAAGACCCCCTTTTACACGCATAACGAGACTATGGATCTCATCGATGACAAATTGAAATAAGAATTTTCATAAATAACATTCTTACATAGAATAGACATAACCATCATATTCCTCTCAAAATTCTAATAAAAATGAGTATAAACACTCTATACTTCTCTTAAAAAAAAAACTAAATGACACGCAAAACTAAACAAACACAAAACTATGAACACCTCTCCCACGTAAAACTATAAAAATATGAACTTGGAACAAACTTAAATGAAAACCTTTTTCTTGGCTTGAATTCCCATGATCTTGTACGATGGCTAGGTGTTAGGTTATATAGACTAAGTCGGCCTAACTGGCGCTCTATATGTTCGAGCTGCATTAATTAAACATAAATATTATATTCCATATTTGTCATACAAAAGCGCGCTAATATCACAATTGTTGTGGCGTTACGTAATATATGGCAGGTCACAGGATAAAAAAATTGCGAACACCATACGTTGTGTTTTTTTTGTGGCAACCTTCCCTGTTATACTCCAGAATGCATGAGCATTTAATAAACATCAATTATGAGTTGTGTTAATCATAGTGTAAAACAGTGCATTGTATATATATTTTTTGAAACAACACAAAAGATAATGAAATGATAGATACATTCAAATAATTTCAAGATCAATGTGTTTGTACCACTTAAGACTGATACTAGTTATGTCGAAAGGTGTATACCTATTGACTATGGGCAAATTTAATAAGTTTTTAGTGCTTAATCAGTTTTGTATGGACAAGATTAAATATTGATGGAATATTCTTAGTAATCCCAATAAATTAATAGTTGTGATTTTAACCACTAACTTCCTCACTCTTATAAAGACATCAATTTACATGTTTATTTGTTTACTTTTACTTAATTATATTTAAAATTTACTATGGTGGCTAGCTGATTGCCACGTATGAGTGATTAGGGTTTCATTTTCTAGGCCAACTTAAACCTTTGACCTTCACCAACCACGTTATGGACACACTGCCTCCTTTCGACATTTACCAACCACAACCATACATACAAGTAAATATAGATAATAATTACACTAGAACATAATTCATATTATATAATTTCATTAGTTTCCCAAATGGTTCACCTAAATAATTTGTAAAATAAATTCGTTCAAATCATTATTATAATCAATATCATAGATCAACATAATATAATCCTTAATAAGACTTTTAATTACTATATCATTGCTTATTGAAGTATATATATAATAAGTCATAATCTAAAAAAAGAACTCCCATCAATCAATGTAATTATTACTAAATTATTAATAATAAAATCTAAAATATAAAGGTTGGAAACAATTACTCATTAATTCCTTCTGTACTCTGTCGAATTAATTAAGGGATAAAGTGTAAAATTTATTTAATGGTTCATAAAAGTAACAATATACACCTAATCATAATCAATGGAGTGATATATATTTTTTACGATAGAGTTCTAAAATTTATGAAGAATTTTAGTAGTTTTTGTTTTTTAAAAGATTATCTTCTAATTGAAATTCATAAACATCTTGAGAATATGTCTTTTTTCTTAAAAGGTTATAGTTTAAATCTAAAGGGGGTAGGGTATGTATACCTTCGCAGACTTTATCAATCAATTTGTTGAGTAGAGGGGGGTCCCTTATCTCACAAACAAGGGGATCCCATACGCCAATTTGATGCTTGACCGTAACCTTAAAAATAAATTATTATTATTATTATTATCTTACATAATATCACCAAATTCAAGTATAACTAAAGTAGTTATGTGTAAGAGTTATAAAAACCAAAATTCCTTAACAGTGCACCCGATCTAAAATCAAAACCACTACAAGAAGAAATTTAGGCTATTACCAATCAATAATCCTACGAGTAAGGGTTCACTGCTTACTAAAATTACAGTGTAGAATAACTTTTATGACTAATCTTTAACAATATTCATTTTTTAATGGTGCGGAGAACTTTCTCCACCCCGAATATTAACATCTTATCTAGAATCCTTGATAACTAAATAATATAAAGATTAATTTCATTGATAATATAGTTGTCATTAATGGATGTTGGAATGTATGTAATACAATTCATTAGTATTTTCACATCCACTATAGTCAAGGTTAATAATTCGTCTGCTCCGACAATCTTATCGTTGTCTCAAATAATTAACTAAAGAATGAATGGTTAATATTATCATTGATACAATTAAAGAACGAAACAGATAATTCATAAAATTGTTATCGCTATAATATGGATATAGATAAATAATGCTCCTAATAATTAATCTAATTCTTACACAATAATCAATGAATAATTGATGACTTCATAAAAATTTAGCATCCACACTTATCAATGAATAACTCAAGAAAAAACAAACATTTCATAAAATTATCGTTGCCACTTAAAAACCAATGAATTAAATAATGAAGAGTCGTTACTCAATTAAATGTTGAAATAAGATTTGTTTAACATAAGGTAACTGCAAGTCCACATCGGTTAACTAAGCATGCGTCCAACAAGTGTTGAAATCTGCCAAAATTAAAGACCTATAAGTATCTGGTAATATAGACTAGATGCCAAATGAATTGTTACAAATCACGACTCGAGGAATGATCCTGATGGATGTCGGTGGTTTCCCACCTATTCCAACTAGCTCATTTTGGCAGTTTTCCAGTTTGACAATTGTTTCCTTAGTTTTTGGGTCCCTGACTTGCGAAGTCATTTTGAGGCCCCAAACAACGTTTTTTAGGGCTCACCACAATCAAAATGACCTGTGATAGATATCGACAAAATGTGTATTCCTCGGATAGACGTTTCCAACGCGCTATCGTGCACCTAAAATGAAGAGTGTATGCAAAAGTTACGACACTAGGAAGTTGATGTACTAACTTACCCAAACAAGGCCCACATGATTTTTGGCGCTTCATCTCCTAGGGTTAGGTTTTTTGGATGTCTAGGGTTTTTGACATTCCTATTTATTGTAAAAAGACCTTCAAATCCTCATTGTAATCATCCTCTTGTGAATGAGTGTAGCTGTCACATCTCTTCTCAGAGATAAGCCACCACCATTCTAGCAAGCTTGTTTCCATTGCATTTTACAGTTTCAACTTATTTCCTTATTGAATAGAAACCAATTTTACTGTATATCTGTTATTCTATATTAAACATCTTTTAATAATAATCTGTATTCATTTCGTTCTACAAATATATTCCATATCATTCTTTCTTTTCCATATCAACCTTCATAAGTAACAATATTTTTCAAACTTAACATTCTTATTTTAATAAAACATTGTTCTGAATTGCTCTCCTCATATTTCTTTACTTCTTATACTTTGCCTCTTACTTTTACTTATTCCTCTTAGATCTAGATTGTTAAATATTTTAAAATTTTTTAAATGATATGTTTTTTATCTTCATCTTTATCTTTAGTTATAAATGTTTATTTTAGTTATTTATTACAAAGTTTCCTTTCTTTATTTATTTATCAAAACATAACTTTATTCATTTATAATCATGTAAAAAAAATTGAAACTTTCATGTTGACTATAATAATAATATAGCAAATTTATCTCTTATGGTTTCTTCAACTATCCCTTGTTCATTTACATCATGAGTCAAATTTATTTCTTATGCATTCCTCAACTATCCTTTGTTCATTATTTACAACATGAGTCAAATTTATTTCTTATGCTTTCCTCAACTATCCTTTGTGCATTTACATCGTCGGTGTATTTTTTTATTAATTGAAAACCCTTTGAATTTACATCATCAATCTTTTTTATTGATTGAAAACCCTTTGAATGCATGATATGGAATCATGCACTAATTCAACTTTGTTCATCTCTCTATATTATCAAATTTCATTCTTTATATTTGTATTATGCAGACATTTTTCAACATATATATACATTTTAAAATACTGACGCGTGCTTCATTACAAAATTGTGCTACTTAAATCCTAGGAAATAGGAAATGTTGTTATATTTATAGTTTTCATTGAGATTATCAAAAGAACTTAAATATGCTTTTGCTATAAGTTTTCCGATTTCTTTGTTTCTCTTAAATACATTTTCATCGTACTCTTGAATTTAAGAGAAATGTTAACCCACCACTATAATGTGGGTAGTTTGAAACATCAAATTTGTATTAGATAACAAGTAGAGTAGTCATTATATGAGTACAATGTTATTAAGCATTTCATTTTTTATTATAGATTTAAATTTTCATCTAAAATTAATTTAGAAGATTAAAAAATTAGTGTATATATAATTACAATTATTTTAAAAGTAAAAAAATTTTAAAATATAAATGAGTAAATTTAAAAAATATATTTTATATAATAAAATAAAATAAAATATTATAAATATGAATAAAATATTTTCTCCTTGGATCAAAATTCTGTATAAAATAATCAAATCATAGTCTAAAAAATGGATCCATAAAAACTCACAAATCAAAGTTGTTTATAAACTATTCAAATCATATTTTAAAAGAATCAAAGTTTTCTATAAAATATTCAAATCATATTTTAAAAGAAAAGAATCAAAGTTTTCTATAAAATATTCAAATCATATTTTAAAAGAAATTTGGATTAGATTTTTAGGATAAAAATTTGAGTATGTTTTTTTTTAATTAAAATGAATTATATAGATAAAAAATACTTTCTGAAAATAAGGAGAAATATGACCTTCATAATCTATTTAAACAATTTGACATGACCTGCTTCATAATTTGTAGCTTCTTCACAACTTTCAAATGGCATACATTATTTGTATAGCTTTCAAAAAGTTTATAATGCATTTGTTACCTTGAAATGACCTTGTTTACATGCATACACAAAAAAAAATGATAGAGAGAACTTACAAACATAACAAACGAATAGTTTATTTTTCTATGGTAATGAAGATTTATAGATTACATATGATACACTAAAAATGAATTAGAGAATAAATACATACATAAAAAATAATGAAAATTCATTTATCCATAATCATGGAGATGGATTGCATATGGTATTTATAGTTTTGGGAGCTACTCTTAATGAATGATAACTCAATATCCATATCAACTATTATTAAAAAAATTCTCATTTTTTCTTTTACTTTTATGGTTAAAAAATAATGAAAATTCATTTCTCCATGATCATGAAGATCAATTGCATATGGTATTTATAGTTTTGGGAGGTATTCTTAATGAATGGTAACTCATAACCATATCAACTATTATTCAAAAAGTTTTCATCTTTTTCTTTTACTTTTATGGTTAAATATGTACTCCTATATGATGATTCATGATAAGTCAGGAATTGTTGACGGTCATATTTATACTTAACAATTTGTATAGATGATGATATTGAGGGGGCATCATGAAGAATATTGATGTAACCAATAAACTTGGATTCATTCACAAGATCTAAAAACCATGCAAATGCACGAGAATGGAAAATAACTCTCTTTTGTTCCTTGTCCATCCTAACTATTACAATGGAAGTTCAACCCCATATAACTGCTATTTGCGATTTTCAAAAACAACTACTTTTAGAAAATTCTCACATGGCTCTAAAACTGACCAACTACTAAGATCTAAGTAGAACAACACTATTTGTCAACTTGATTTTCTGATTAAGTTCATAAACTAAGAGATAATTGATAATTAAAAATTTTAAAATTCACGTAAAAACAATAAAACCCCAATTTGAGGCCTTATATGAAGGAATTCAACCACTAAAAAGTCTCGAAATGATGTTCGAACTAAAGGATAAAATAATCATGACAATGAACTCTTCAAGATGCAACACCCTTCAAAATTTCAGCCAAAACAGATAACCAAGTCAAAAGTTATGACCTCGGAAAATCCTTGCATCAAATCTTAGGATGAATTTTTGTTTTTACCACTAGATCATCATGTTATATTTCCACTCGCATTTAGGGGCATTTTGATCTAGGTGGATATTGGTGGCCAAACACCTCTTCCAATGACTCATCATGATTCTCCATCTTAGCAATTTTATTATGATTTTTTAGGTATTTTTGGATACTAAACTTCTGAGGCCTTTTTGAGGTCCTAAATGATGTTTTTTGGGAAATTTCAAGGCCTGGGATTCTTTATGTACACCCATGCCATGTTGTAATATTGTATTCCTTAGTTAGAGATTTCCAATGAGTTATTATGCATGCCAAATAGATATTGTATGAGAAAGTTGCACCCCTAGGAAGTTGATGTAGAAACTAACCACCTCGAGCCCAAAAACACCTTTTTGGTGCTTCACCTCCTATGGGTAGGGTTTTGGACCTTTAGGGTTCTTTCTTTATGCTAAAAGGACACCCTTTCATCCCTTGTACTATATTTTGTGAATGATTATAGCTGACATCTCTCTCTCTCTCTCTCTCTCTCTCTCTCTAGAGATAAGATACCACCATTATATCTAGTTTGTCTTCTACAGTATTCCACTATTTTATTCATTAATAGAAGTTGGGTTTTCACTCTATTATTGTTCTCTCTGTTGTATTCCTACATGTGTTTCATCTTGTTCCATATAGAATCCAAATTAATGGTATCAAAGAAATCTTCTCCTTGTTGTTTCTCGGTGCATGTACCCAACGAGGCCAGGGTATAGAGAGTTGGGTCTCAAGTTAGTTTCACTAGGAGATGACCACTCTCACTAGCTCAAGCATCCTCCTGTGGCAAGGGAAAGGATAAATGACAAAGCGAGATATATCATCTAGATTTTTCTTGAGGAATCCCTTGCGCAAAAAATGAATGAGATGATGGACAACTTTGCCCAAATCCTTCAATGACTACCAACGACGTGCAAGGAACCTTCAACAAGAAGCCATTTCAAAGTTGAAACACCCTTCAAGGTAGAAGTTAACATTGATACTCCTTTATTTGAAGGTCAGATAGATACAAATTCTTTGGATAAATGGTTAAATCTATTATAGGTTTATTACTCAAATTTCACAAATGGACTAATTTTCCATGGTTTTTCCCAAAAAAAGATTCGCCAATTTCCATTTTTTCTAAAAATGTTTCGCCCAAATTACATAGACAAATTATTTTACCTTAAAAATCGCCAAAAGTTTATAGAAATTATATAAAATCCTTATAAAATTGAATATTTTTACAAACTATCATGAAACATTTTACATTTTACATATTAAGGACTAGTAAGATTAGCCCATGTTTTTACATTTTAATATAAATTTCCATCCTTAAAATCATCCCTGGCCTTCACACTCCTTAAAATACTTCCCCATGTCAAATATTGGTGGGAAAGTTACTAGGAGAGACATAATGAATATGAGTTTGTAACATTCAGGAAAAGACCCACTTGGGTGGCCTTTATTGATTCCATCAAGGAGGAATTATAACCTATTGGAAACTATGATGACCAATAAACGAGATGGATATTTCTACGTCATGAGAGAGAACAAATAGTGTCAGAGTACACCAATATATTTCATACCTTATGATCAAAGATGGGTATTAGAGACTCAAAATTGAACCTGGTTTTGAAGTACCACATATTGATCTAAAATATTATTTTAAGGTATTTAAGATAACATCATGAGGATAAATCCCCCTTCATTTTTATAGAGGTGGTGTTGGATACTTGGGCTGACTCATGTTTTGATCTCAAATAGGTTTCCAACAAAACCCCCAAAACTATCATCCCTCTTGGTAAACCAGAAGATAACGTTGCACACAGAGTGCACAATGCAGTCTCACTCAAGATAGATTTATGGGGGACTACAATACTCAGGTGTTTTCAATATAGGAATGAGTGAGGATTATTTTTATATCATTTTCCTCATACATCCTCATCATTACTCATTCATCTATTTCTATTATTCATTCATCTTTAAACCTATGCATGCATGTTGTTATAACTAGTTTTAACCATTATTTCTTGAGCTAATGATTAACAGAATAGTAAAAGCATTCATTAGCAATCACATAAAACAAAGTAGTTTACCGTGGTTCACCCCCTCCTAGGGATACGTCCACAAAGATCTAGCTTCTATAATCTTTTATTTTTTCTACTACAAAATCTGCACTGAGCACATTACGTCTTCAGGATTACAATAAAAATGAGTGTAAGTACCCCATGGGAGGCTGACTAAATCACACCAGGATCCTCAACGTGTGATATAAACCTAAAAAGATATCTTATTCGACTCGACCACAAGAACCATAACAAAACTCACTACCATCAATAGTTTCTGAACCCCCAACCTAGACCTCCTAGGTCTTTATTTATACTACTCTATCAGTTTATAGCCATTACAATCTTTGTCAAAAACCATTGTTGGATTACTGAGAGAGGGGGTGAATCAATAATAGAGAAATAATCCCTTTAACCACAAAATTCAAGTGTTATATAAATGTAGCATTATCATCCAATAGTTGCAGAGTAAATAAACAATGAACAAATGAGCAACCATACACATACATAGTACATTAGTGTTTTTACGTGGAAACCAAAAGTGGGAGAAAACCACATAATTCTTTTTCTTATACGTCTTTAAGAACTACATTAATTGGAAGCACCAAATTCCTTTGTTTTCCAACTGCAACTGGAAGGAGGATCCAACCCCTTAGTTTCTCATGCTACAACCTGAAGGAAGTTCCAACTCTTCAATTCTCTGGCTACAGACAGAAGGAGGATACAACCCCCTATGTTCTCTGACTACAACCGGAAGGTGGCTACAACCACATGTCCTTGCCCCATCCAATCGCCCTGAAATAAAATTATAATGATGGAACCATTGTCACACTATCACTGTGAGATATACTAGTGTAAACCTGTACCAATCAACCTGTAATCAACCTGTACCATAAAAAAGTGCATCAACCATGCACCAACCTGTACCAAACAACCTGTAATCATCATGTACCATAAACAAGTGCATCAACCATGCACCAACCTGTGCCTCAACTTGTACCATCAACGAGCACATCAACCATGCACCAAATATGTACCAATCATGCATCAAATACACATAAACTATGACTCATCAATATG
>CBVK0103028002.1:0-10073 GCA_900067695.1 Picea abies | reverse complement strand
TGAAAAGTTTTGTAAATTGTACTTGATACTGATTCACCCCCCTCTTAGTATCAACAGTCTTTACATAGGAAAGATAGATCAAAACAATATTTAGATATGCAATATCAAGCCAAAAACAGGGATTCAACCCATTCTTCTTCTACTTCATCAAATATATAGAGTTTTACATCAGTTCCAAACATTTATGACCAATTTGATATCTAGGAATATCTCAAACTAACTCCTACAGACCCCGAGGGAGAATTTTACCTATATTTAGTGATACATAGAAATAGAAAGTAGTTACAACTTACATCCTATAATCTAGGTAACAGCTTCGTATAAATATGGATCTTTTGTTGACTTGATTACACCTAGCTGGTACACTGCATCCTTCATGAGATCCACCTGATCTTCTGTCATTCACCTATTTGCAACACTTGACAATAATAGTTGACTGATATATATTGTCATCCACCAAAAATACGTTGTAACTTGAATTTCAAAGGGATCTTATATCCTCTCTTCAGATTCCACAAAATACTACCCTCATCATTTGTTATTCCCATCACAAAAATGCAATTTTGTGCCTTTTTTCTGTAAAATCGGCTAGAACAGGTGTTCCTGTAGAGCCATTATTTTTCCTGTGAAGAGTGTTATGTGAAATTCTTGTAGCGCTCTTTTAGAACCGGATCTTAATATCCTTCATGCCTTTTCTTTCCCATATTACAATCAATTGTTACTCAAAGGAAGATACAACCTCAAGCTCATGAAAACAAAAAGGATTTTAGAAAGCATCCATCATCATAAGTCAAAATTAGGCTTTTGCATAAAACACTTAGACTCTCAAATTAACACTTCTCCCAGAAAAACGGATTTAGCTGCCTCAACTAACAAATACAAATTGTTACCTCTTGTTTGCTTCATTTCAGAATGAGTTATCATTCTCATTAGCTTACCATCTTCAAATTTGATCAAAGGTTTTGGGCCCTTCATGCTTTGTTTACTTTATTTTCTCTGTTTTCTTGCAGAAACTCTGTCTTTTCTTGTAGGAGCCTTTTTGTTTGTTGTAAGATCCTCTTTCTTTGGTTTCTTCCTCTCGGCTTTGATTTTAGAAACCTTCTTTCTTTTTGATGGCTTTGCATTAGGGTTTGTAGGCTCTTCATCAATTACTATGACCTTATCTTTAAATGTAGGGTTGTACATGGCTTTGGATTTCAATCTGAATTTGTTTTTTGGCCTAGTACTACTTTTCCTTACCAAAAATTTATATATATCCACATCATCATCAAAAGAACTAGAACTAGGAGGAATTGTCTTAGGAATGGGTTCTTCATCTTGTACTGGGTTTGCAGGAACCTCTATTGTTTCTGTTTTTTCAATTTTGTTTAAGATCATAGGTTCTGCTAACCTTCTACTCTTTCTGATATAAATTTTTTGTGCATGAGGGAATGGATGCCTACCTCCACCCAGTGCATGAGAAGATCCTTCATCTATTTGCAAACTAGTTGGAGTGTTCTCAACTCATTCACCTTAAGTCTTTAGACCGATCTTCCTTTTATTCTTCCTTGAAACAATAGGTGGACTTATGCTTGATAATTCTCCTGGTGTTGGTTCGACAACTTTAACAATCAACTTTTGGGAAAGAGGATGAAATTTAATTTTAAACCTTGAACAGATCAAGAATTGATCTCATGTCCTCTGTCGTTTCTCCAGCTCTGATTTAACAAGTACCTTGATTAACCATTGATGAAAGATACCATGTGGGGGAGTCTTTGGATTTACTTGAATCTTCATGGACATTTTATTCAAGTCCCTCAAGAAATAATATGGCAAGATCATCATTTTAATCCCTTACAAATGAAAGATAAATCGTATATGAAACAAGAAAACAATGGAATAACATCCTTCAGATGTGATAAATAATTTGAGCATCAGCAGAGCCTCCATCCATTCATCAACTATCTAGTCCCTAGGAATACCCTTGACCCAATTTGGATCTATGTGTTCTAGTTTCAGGAATTTATTGATATCCCCACCTATGATTAATTTGTTCATAAGCCACTTCTCACCATCAGTAGGGAGATTGCAGGCTGATGTTATTGATTCTTTTGTGACCTGCATAATCAAATTAGCAATCTGAACCCTCTGTCCATCAAATCCTTCAACAAATGCCCAATCTACACAATAGTGATAACCATCTAATTTGGTGAAAAACATATACCAACCAACCTGGTCAAATATATTTTTGTTGTCTTCGTATGCCTCCATGACCTCGGGTTGTTCAGGCTCCTTTCTGTTCACGTGTCCACTTTTACCCTTTATGTTGCCACGACCAGAATACTAGATTCCTTGTTGTAAGAGTGGGATATGTATTATATGTGGAGATAGATACGGGATTTGATGGCTATAAGGAGTAAATTTAGATGAACCGGTTGTAATTTGAACCTTATATAAACAAATAACACACCAGGTTAAAAAGAACTATTTTTTGAAAAACCCCATCCACGTGACATTCTTTGTAACATGTATGAACAAGGTGAAAGTATAACCACCTTTTCATGTTGTGATATGGGTTGGGTACTTGATAACCACCTTGAGTCTTTCATTCTTCCAGTAGGATGATCCATGTCTTGAAACTCCTCCAGAAATACGTGTGATGATGAAACATAGGGACAAGTGGAAGTTCCCGTAGTGCCCCGCATAGAATGTCCTTTGGCATATTTTGGATGGAAATGACTTGAGATTCGTTATCTAACTTTGGTAATCATGAGACATAAGTGATAACATGACATATGATTCTGATAAAAAGATTTAAAACTTTAAATGATGTCATAGGATGGTCCTACAAACATGTGCAAAATTCTTCCTTTCCCCTTTTACAAGACAAAGTATTCCTCATGTTTCTCAATATAACACTATTTTGACCCCCATGATAATGATTTTGAACCCTTAACAACCTAATGATGAGAATTTATAGCTTATACAAGAAAAATTTTAAATGGAGAAAATAAGAGATGAGAGGTGAAACTTTGAAGGATTGATCCTATAAATAAAATATCAATAATGATAAGAATACTCTTTGCAGATACATTATTTCAACACAAATAGGTGAAAGTATCACCACCTTGCATGCTATGATACGGGTTGGGTACTTGATAATTGCCTCGAGTCTTTCATTCTGCTGGGTAGGACGATCCACAACTTCAAACTCCTCCAACAATATGCGTGATGATGAAACATAGGGACAAGTGGAAGTTCTTGTAGCACCCTGCATAGATTGTCCTTTGGCATATTTTGGATGGAAACGACTTGAGAGTCATTATCTAACTTTGGTAATCATGAGACATAAGTGATGACGTGACGTATGATTCTGATAAAAATATTTAAAACTTTAGATGATGTCATAGGACAGTCCTACAAACATGTGCAAAATTCTTCCTTTCTCCTTTTACAAGACTAAGTATTCCTCATTTTTCTCAATATAACACTATTTTGACCCCCATGATAACGATTTTGAACCCTTAACAACCTAATGATGAACATTTATAGCTTATACAAGAAAAATTTTAAATGGAGAAAATAAGAGATGAGAGGTGAAACTTTGAAGAACATAATAGGTGATAACAATGGCTCCATGGGGGATGGAGTTCTCCCTGTGGAACTCCAAGAATTTTGAGTAGACCTTTGCCTTTTGTTCATTTGAGATCTCTTCCATGTTTATTCTATGAACTGTAATTGTTTCAACTCATGAAGTTTGGAAAAACATTATTCATAACACATCAAACTGAAAGATTAAACTAATTCTGGAAACTGAAAAAGGATAAGTTGCAGTATTGATCCATTGGGTTATGGATTCCTTATTGTCTAAATACTACACCACACCAATATGTACAATGAGGTTTGAGCCACCAACGACTTTAGTAAAATATTTTTTTCAGAAAACGCCCATTTACTGGGCCACGAAAAACCTCTTCACCTTCCAAATTCTACAATAAGAAAGTGTTGTTGTCCAAGACCTTATCCACCCTAAATGGACCTAACCATAGGCTGGAAAAATTCCCACGATGGTCTTCTCTATAGGCATCCCATTTCAAAACCAAATCCCCGGGTAGAAACTGCTTTGTTTTTTATTTTCTGTCAAAAGTCTCTTTAACCTTCTATTGATGTTGATGTGCCTTCTCCAAAAGCTTCTCTCTCGCTTGTTGTAATTATACAATCTAACAAATCCTTTTGATATCGTCATTAGGTTCAACTTCAATCTCCTATGAAAACTTTACAACTGGCAAAGCAAGTTGTACTGGAAATATTGCTTCCATTCCATATACTAACTGAAACAATGAAGTTCCAATTTCTCTTTTTGTGCTAACATGGTCAGCCCACAAAGCATATTTCAACTTTGAATCCCAAGCCCTCTTATTGTCTTCTAGAAGTTTCTTAATGATTCTGACCATACTTTTATTGGATTATTCTTCCAGGCCATTACCCTGTGGGTAATAAGCAATAGAATTCCTAAGCTTGATGCCATAGTCTTCATAAAATATTACCATCTTAGTGGATTTAAAGTTGCAGCGTTATCTGTGATGATCACTTATGGACAACCAAACCTAGAAAAATATTCTCTTCAAGGAAACTTATGATTACCTTATCAATTTCCCTCATTGTAGGTATAGCTTCAATCCACTTCGTGAAGTAATATGTAGTTGTCTAAATCCATCTATGTTGGCCACTAGATGGAGGATGAATTTCACCTATGAAATCCAACACCCATTGTTGGAAAGGTGTAGACACTTTTATAGGCTTGAGAGGTAAGGACATAAGATTTTATTTACTAGCAAACCTTTGGTATTTTTCACATGCTCTAACCTTTGCACGGACATCAAAAAATAGACTAGGCCAATAATACCCAGCCCTAAATATCTTATATGTTGTGGACTTTTAGAAATGATGCCCCCGACACACTCCTTCATGAAACTTTGTCATGATTTTCTGTGCTTCTTCTTCATCAAGGAATCTCAGTAAAAATCCAGAAGGGTCCCTCCAAAAAAAAAATTGATTATTCACACAATACTTTACAACTTTGAGTTTCTGGGATCTTACTTTAGACTTATCCATTCCTAGAGGAGCTTGGAAATTCTGCAGAAAATAAAGGATATCTCTATACCATTCTAATTTAGAAATATTTTCATTGACTTAAGAACTGTTGTTTTGAGGATGTTAATTTACTGAATTGATACAGATGTAATCAACTCCTACAACTCTACAATTAGAATCATCTAGCAGCTTATCTAACCCCTACCCTTTGATTAGCTTGGTAGGCTTGATTTCCATGTCATATTCAAGCAACTTAGCTATCCATTTACTTCTCTTTCCATCATTGCCCGACTGAGTAAAGATATCTTTGATAGAACTAGATGGTACATATGCAATGATTTTGGAATGTATCACATAAACCCTAAAAGGTTTTAGTGCTTTGACCAAAGAAAAAGAGTGTTTCTCCATGATATTGTATTTTAACTCAGCATCCCAAAGTGCCCTACTGAAAAAGGAAATGGGTTGTTCAAAACCCTCATAATTTATATGTAAAAGAGGAGTTGCTAAAGTATCCTGAGATGAAAAAGAAAAAAATTAGGAACTCTTTTTCAAAATCTGGGCTAATTTAAACAGGTGCATCTGAAATATCCTGCATAATAGATTGGAAAGAATCTTTAGCTTATGTTCTCCATTTGATCTCAGTACCTTTCTTCAGCATGCCAGTTATGTGTTTGACCAATTCAACAAAGTTGAGAATAAACCTTCTAAGAAAGTTTATCTTCCCAAGGAAAGACTGGATTTCTTTCTTAGTTTTAGGGATAGAAATATTTTGAATGGCTATCACTCTAGTAGGATCAATTTTAACTCCATCAGCACAAACAATATGACCTAGCAATTTCCCTTGTTCTAAAGAAAAATGAGACTTTTTTGGATTTAGAAAGAGACCATACCTTCTGCACTTCAGAAATACCTGTCACAAATGGTGTAGATGCTCCTCATCAAAGTTAGAGAATACGGTAATTTCATTCAAATAAATGACAACAAACTTATCCTTCTCTCCCACGAAGGAAATATCCATGGCTCGCTAAAAAGTGGCCCCAACATTCATCAAACCAAAAGGCATCCGGGCATACATAAAAGTACCCAAAGGTGTTGTGAAAGCAGTCTTTTCCATATCATCTAGATGAACAACTACTTGGTTGTATCCATAGAAACCATCAATCATAGACAACCTACTAGACCCTACCACCCTCTACAATATATGTTCCATTTTGGGCAATGGATAGTTCTCTTTCTAGGAACACCTATTCAAATTTCTGAAATTGACACAAAGTCTAATTTCACCATCCTTCTTTCTCATTGGCACCAGATTTTATATCCATTCAGACTACCTCAAGTGTACAATGATCTTAGCATATAAAAGTTTCTTGACTTCCTTCTCCATAATGGGTAACAAAAGAGGATTAATCTTCCTTAATTTATGCTTAAAATCTTTTACATTCTCTTTCAAAGGTATCTTATGTTGAATGATAGTTTCATCAAAGGTCCTAAGATATTCATATTGCCATGCAAAAATATCAATGAACTCCTTTAATAGTTCTTCATATTTAGCTCGGTATTTTGCTGACAGGAATTTTGTTAATTTAACATGCTTGGGATTTGCAGTAGTCCCAAGATTGCAATCAATTGCATCTGCTTCTTTCTTAGGTTCAGGGATCTTCACAGGAACATCATTATGATCAAGAAATCTTTCAATAGGTACCCAAACCTTTGGGATATGATTAGTAGGAAATTGAGATATCTTATTCCCAACAATCATGTTATGAAAATTCAAATTATGGTTAACCTCATCCAAATCCTCATCTTGATCGACATGAATTGAAGAAAAATTATCTATTTCTTCAATGAACCTTTTGATTTTAGAATCTTCCTCAAATACTCTCCAATACTTGACATTGTATGGAATAGAAGGCCTGCACCTAACCTCTAATTCATATTTCATCTTTGGGGGTAAAGGAGGTTTAAAAGTACTTGCTGCCACATCCAGTGAATCAAACTGCTCATTTTGATTTCTTGGAATATATACAATGTTAAAAGACAGAAATAAGGCTTCAACAATGTCCCATACCTCATTTATGTAGTCTTTCAACTAAATGTTCTTTGTATGAAATACATTTCTAACCTATTGTACAATGAGTTCAAAATCCACATGCACCTTAAAATGTTGGATTTTCATTTCTTTGGCTTCCCTGGGACCCAACAACAATGCATCATACTCTGCAATATTATTTGTTGTATCGACTTGTAAGATAGGTTAATGACTTCATGTTTAGGAGAAATCAACACTACACCTACCCCTGCACCTTCTCTGGATGAGGCTCCATCATAGTATAATTTCCATAGAAGAATTTGATTTTCAACAGACTGTGGAACAACAACTGATTTTGTCAAAGGTAAATATTGTTGGGCAACATTATCAATATGAAATATAGAGGATCCCAAATCCACATCAATTTCATATATAAGATGCTTTATAGAATGATCATTGTCACTAATAATATATGCCAATTGAACTTCACAATAGAGTCTTCTAAATTCTCCTCCAAAAACAGTTATAGTGGCATAAGAGAGAACCATTTGAAGAGATCCCCCAAGCTTCTTACACCAATATTTGGACAACAACATACCAAACCTAGGAGAAATATCAGCTACAACTATATCCATGACTAAACTTTTGGCTGGGATTTGAGATAATGAAACATCAAGGTCTTTGATAACCCTAAAGAATTTGACTTTTTTGGAATCAAAAGAAAAGAGATCATGGTATGATTTGGTGATTTCTAACCCTAGTTTTTCCATGAAAACCTTTGGCATAATATTATTGTAGGCTCTAGAATCTAACAGAAAGTTATGAAGGATTTTATCATGAAAATTTAATAAGACATAAAAAGGACAAGTGGAGTTGTCCATCTCCTCTACAATTGGACCTAAGACAATAGTGGGTTTTTCATCTTGGAGATTAATCACATTAGTAACAGGATCAATGACATAAGAAGTTTATAACCATTTCAAAATATGACTCCTATAAGAATTTTTTTTAACCAATTTAGTCAGAGGAATAGGAATTTTGATCTTACTTATCTCATGTTCCAAGATGAAAGGAGATGATAACTTGTCTGCTTCTGGGGATGATACTTTCATAGCTCGTTGTAATTTCTTTCTTTTAGTATTTTTTCTTCCTGTCTAATTGTTGGGGCAACATGTTTATCTTTTTGAAGAGCAGGTTTAGCAAGAGAAGATTTGTCTTTTTGAGGAGAAGATCTAGCAGGAGCTAATTTGGATCTAAGGTTATACCCTTGTTGATTTGTGTTACAAAAAATATTATATGTACCTTCCCCAGCCTATGAATTCAATGAATCTTCATATTCATTATGTGTTAAGTGACTAAGAGAAATCTCATCTCCGAACAAATGAATATCCAAATCTTCATCTACCTCATCAGATTCTTGCTTCTCTTCAATATAATTTTTCTGCAAGGGTGTATAAATATTATGATCATCATTATTCTTCTTATCCCTCTGCATGATATGAGGATTATAAGTTTTTCAATATTTCTTTGTATTTATATTTCCTTCTTGAGGTGTATTCCATTTATGTTTTTCTAATATGATTTTAGATAGATCAGATGACATTTCCTCCATTTTTCTTGCCATCTCCTTTAAGGAAATCTTCTGAATTTTTGGTATTTAATGCAAAAGACTTATATTCTTCTTTTTTCTTTCCCTTATTTGATCTCTTCTTTAACTATTCTAGTGCTAGAATCTTGGATTTAACTTCAAGAGTTGAAGCTTGCATATCAACCAAAGTGGCTAATCTACATTCCCTTAGTATCAAACAAAAATCAACATCAAAATAATTATCATAAGTGACCTTTTCTAACCTTTCAGCTAGCATGATATCATCTAGTATTTTCTGCTACATCCGATTAAATCTCTGACAGAATTCAGAGATAAAATCACCATTTTTTCTTCAAAGATTGCTGAATTTTGTCATGTAATACAAATCATCTTTCTTATCTCCCCACTTCCTCAAGAAGATGGAATCAAGGTCTCTGATGGTATTCATTGACTTATCTCTAATCTTCCTAAACCACTTCCTCACTTCTCCATCTAAACTTTGAACAAAAAGCCTTGTCCACACATCATCATAATCCACTTGAAAAATTTTCAGCAAAGGAATAAAAATCAGTTAAATGCTCCTTTGTAGTTGTTTCCCCTTCATTGTCAAACCTTGGAAGGTACTTCATGTAATCATTTCCTGGGAGAGGATGGAGATTATTTGGTAATACCAAAGGTGCATATCTGATAGCCCTAATTGCATTCATTGGATTGGGAGGTGTTGTAAAAACCATTGTTTGACCACCTAAAGGTTGATTTATGTGTGGTGACTGTTGTAACAGATTTCGGAAATTTCTCTACTCAGTATTTTTTATCCCAAGCACCAATGAGATTCTTTGATGCAACTCCATTGGGAAGAGTTCTGAGCAGAGTTTCTTCAGATTTCAACATTCTTGATGTAGACATTCCTTTCATCTTTTTCATCTGTATGATATCTACTATGAATGCTTGCAGCAAGAGAGATGGATTGCTTGTTCTGTCTTTTCTCTTGATACCATTTCCAGCGCGATTGTTTTGGTTGCGTATGTCTGTTCGTATGGAATTCTTGGTAGAAGAGGATTTTCGAGCGATACCTGTTGGCGTTCTGTAAATTGCTATAATGCATTCCCGAAGCTTAAGAGATTCCGGCAAATGTAAACTTTGGGGTGATTTTCCCGAAGCAGTGACAGACAGGTTCACTATTAATGTTTGCGATGCAACTGGACCGTCAGATTGCGGGTGAAGGAGCGAAGCGTAAACTTGCATTTTCGGTCAAAAGATCAGCCAAATTCACTGTTAAAGCGCCATCTCCTTTGAAAAACTGTGCAGTCGAGCTCGAGGTTTTTTATATTTGAGGTATTGAAGACCAGGATCAAGGCGTGCAAGAATATCTGGATTCTGCAT
>CBVK0103028001.1:0-17113 GCA_900067695.1 Picea abies | reverse complement strand
TAGCTGAAAATTAGTGGGAGAGCACGGATTTGGTTTCCAAGTTTACTCTGTCAGGCAGGTTGTGATGAATTTCGTTGTGGTCGGAGATCTACGAAATAAAATTGATTTGGAACAATGCATAAACGGTTCAAAGCACAAAAATGGCCATAAAAAGTGCCGAGGTCGTGCCTCGATAGCAGATAGTGCCGAGAAAATTCTAGTCGCCGTAAATGGTGCAAAGGAGATTACCAAATATGCTCTGGAATGGGCACTGACACATGTTGTGCAGCCTGGCGACTCTGTAACTTTACTGGAAGTTATCATCGACGATAAAACTGGTCGAAAAATGTGGGCTTTCCCAAGATTAGTTGGAGACTGTGCCAGCGGCTACAGGAAGCAACATAACAGATATTGTTCTCAGGAGCTTCGTAACAAAATCAACAATTCATGCTCTTAGATGATTCTGCAGCTAAACAAAGTTTGTGATTCAAAGAAGGTGAAGGTGAAGGTGAAGGTAGTGTCCGCTCCATTACCTAGCGCCACAACTGTTGAAGCAAAAAAGGCACAAGCTTTTGGATCGCAGTCAGAACCAGCTAACCGACGTGATGCCATTGCAAGTGGTGAAACAAGCTGTTTTAGGTGCCCATGGTCTAGCTGCCCGGAGCACGGTGATTACTTTTCTAGATTCATTGGTTTCTGAATTTTCACCTTCGACTGCCAGTGCAATGGGGCTTCCTGCAGAGTTCCATGAAGACTGTCGGGGTTCCTTTGAATTGGGTTATTTGCAGCAATTTTACAGCTGGGCTCAAGAGGTCGCTTTCAGTGTAGCTCAAAGGACATTCCAAGGCACAGGAATGGAAGTGAAGGTTTGTGCTGCAACTTTGCGTCTCATGTCTCAAATTTTGAACTGGGATTTTCAAGGGAATGCAGATCGTGTGGCTGGAGGTGCGATGATTTTAGGAAATCACATGTTTCCAGCTTCTACCAGCCTTGGTTCGACAACGAAATATCTATGCTCACCTTGTCACACCGGATCCATGGAAAGAACTATCAAAAGCCTTTGCAAATGAAAGGGACCTGTTTCAATTACCAGCACGTCATCAACGGTCACTTGCAGAGACTCTTTGTCACTCTGCTTGGGGTATGGGTGGATCAGATGCCACTAACCAGTATGTGAGGGATCTCATAGGGCCAATCACAACATATCTGATTGATCTCTCAATGAATGGTGACCTGAATTCCTATGCCCAAAATCCAGATGTTATCTTTCTGGTTACTTGCTTGGTGGAGCGTCTGAGAGGAGCAGCAATGGCTACGGAACCCCGAAGTCAAAAAGCAATTTTTTAGATGGGTGTTGAAGTTATGAATTATTTACTGAGGTTTCTAGAAGTATATAAAAACTAGTCTATGGTGGTATATGTATCGCTCAAGTTCACAGTGGACTGGGTTGATGGTCAAGTTTCATTTTAGGACGTCAACGGAATCTTGGGTAGTTTCTCTAGCTACGCGGAAAACTCCAATGTTATCACCAACAACTTCAAAGGCTAAAGTGAAGGTGGCAATGGACCCCTAGATCAATTTACTTCATATGAAAACCACAATATCCACATGTTCGATCCAGAGAACCTTCTTGTGCCTACGCACTTGAAGACTAAGTTTGGTGATGGTGTGGGAGGTCTTTCTCTTAAGGAATATAGCAAAGGATTGGTTGGTTTTTCTTCCCTTTTGAGAATGGTTTCCCAGGATACTTCATGTGTACTTGCGCATGGATATTCTTCTTGTGATATTGGTTTGTTGCAATAGTTATGGTTCAAGTAATTGTTAACATAAAATTTAAAAGGAATACATGAGCCATAGCTCATTGAAAATCTAACAATAGAAATAATAATTTATAAACAATTGTTTCACTTGAATACATTTATGATATAAAAACAATATAGCAGCCCTCTATGAAATGTTGGACTAGGTTTAAGCTCAAGTCGTATCTCTAAGGGTTAGTGAAGACCTCCAACTAGATTTGAATGAAATGGATCTAATAACAATGGCAATGAAAATGATGATGACAATGGTGATGACGATAAGGATGACAATGAGGATGGAGATGATGATGATGACAATGACAACAACAATGATGATTAGCAAGAGCACTAGATTAAATGAGTTCAATGAACTTGAGTTATGATTAGATTATGGATGTGCTTATACTCATCTTATCCTATTTCTTTGGTCATATATTTATTCTAGTGTTCATGTAACTATTAGCTCTGATTCTCCAATCAACCCTAAATCACTTGCCCCTATTCATGATGGTTGTCAAAAAGTGCCATGGTCAATAGTTGGTTCCTCAATGAAAGTGAGAATCTCGTAACATTTCAGGGACTAAGTTATTGATTTAAAAATGGTAATTATTTAATCAATGATGATGACAACCTCGCGAGACTAAGTTAAGGGTAAGGCTTCAAGAATATTTCTTAGTTATAACCCTTTTAGGAAGTTGGACTATGTTTAAGGTGAAGGTGCATCTATGAGGGTCAATGAATACCTCCAACTAGAGTTGAATGAAATGGATCTAATGACAATGTAAATGACGACCATGATGACAATGATGATGATGATAACTAGGTTTAGTAGGATCAGATTTGTCTTTTTGAGGAACAGTTTTAGTAGGCATTGATTTGGATCTAAGATTGTACCCTTCTTGATCTGTGTTACAAAGAATATTATCTGGACTTTCCCTAGACTGTGCATTCAATCAATCTTCATATTCATTTTTTGTTAGGTGACTCAGAGAAATATCATCTCCGAACAAATGAATATCCAAATCTTCATCTACCTCTCTATCTTCTTTATTTTCCTCAATATAATTATTCTACGGAGGTGTCTGGATTTTTGAATCATCATTATTCTTCTTGTCCCTCAACATGATCTGAAGATTATAAGGTATTCTATATAGATTTGTATTTCAATTTCCTTCCTGAGGTGTATTCCATTTTTGTTTTTCCAATCTGATTTTAGATAGCTCAAATGACATTTCCTCCATTTTTCTTGTCATCTCCTCCAAGGAAATCTTCTAATTTTTTGTATTTGATGAAGAAGACTTATATTCTTCTTTTTTATTTCCCTTATATTATCTCTTCTGAGTTGTTATGATGCTATAATGTTGGATTCAAATTCAAGAGTTGAATCTTTCATATCATCTAGAGTGGTTGATCTTCTTTCCCTTGGTAGAAAACAAAAATCAGCATCAAACGCATTAGCATAAGTGACCTTGGCTAACCTTTCAGATGGCCTGACATCATTTGGTATCTTCTGGTACATCCGATTAAATCTATGAGAGAATTCAGAGACAAACTCACCATTTTTTCTTCAAAGATTTCATAATTTTGTCATGTAATACAAATCATCTTTCTTGTCTCCTCACTTTCTCAAGAAGGTAGCATCAAGGTCTGTGATGGTAGTAATAGAGTTAACTCTTAGATTCCTAAACCACTTCCTCACTTCTCCATATAAACTTTGAACACAAAGCCTCATCCATACATCATCATAATCCACTTGAAAATTGTCAGCAAAGGAATAAAAAGTAGTTAAATGTTTCTCTGCAGTTGTTTCCCCTTCATTGTCAAACCTTCAAAGGTACTTCATGTAATTGTTTCCTGTGAGAGGATTGAAATTATTTGGAAATACTAAAGGTGCATATCTTGCAACCCTAATAGCATCCATTGGATTTGGTGGTGTTGCACCAACCATTGTTTGACCACCTAAAGGTTGATTTATATGTGGTGATTAAGCTAATGAGGGCTTAGATATGTTCACCAATTGAATATTTGGAGAAGACTGGAGAATTTCTTCAGCAAGTTTTTCATCAGAAAGGATATTAACTTGGAGGCTAAGATTTGTTTTTTCTTCTTTAATTTCTTCAAGGATTGGGATCTTTTCTAAGGGAATATACTTTGTTTCTTCAGGGAATTCAAAGATTTCCTCAAATTTCTATCTACTCCCAGGATAGGGTGTGTAAAATGATTATGATTCAACAAATCCCTCTTTCCTTGAGGTAGATTCTTCAGAAGGAGGTAAAAGAAACAGTTTCTCAGATCCTAATTTTTTAAGAGATTTAGATTGTTTTAGGATCTTCTCAGGGTTTGAAACAACATGCACATCTGGATATTAAGGATGAACTCTAGTCCCCTTTCTCTTTGGATCCAGAGTGTCTAATGTGGATTCACCAGGTGAAAACATATGGCATTCAACTGTGTGTAGTTATAATTTCTCCATCTACAACTATATCTATAATCTTATGTTGTTCTACCCAGGGAAAATCTCATCATTTTCGTCCTCGGCAATGGCACCAAAATATGTTAGCACTAGAATTCAACCCAATACTTCCATTTGAGTTAATCCTAGAACACGTTGTTTTAAAATACTTAAAGAAAATAATTTTAGAGAGGAGGGAGGATCACACTCTTTATCTCAATGTAATTTGATGAAAGAGATATTAAAACCTCTTCCCTATGTGCATCATATTAGGTAAATAAAAACTTGGTCAGAGTAAAAAGAGTATGATTTTATTAGGGAGAATTGAATGGAACAAAACTGACAATCATCAAAGAGCATATGTTCTTTAATATAATTTGACCAGTAGAAGAATAAACCTATACTGATAAATCCTTCTTGAACTAGATTTAAAAGACTCAAACACACATGTGGAAAAGATTGCACTATGAAAAATAGAGAAACCTTTTCATCACATACATACAGTCGTATGAGCATATAACAGTAATAATATGTTAAATATGAATAAATAGAAGTGATAAACAAATATGAGATATACACACCACCCTTCGACTTTATTAACAACTAAAATCTTTACATAGGTAGGATGGATAAAAATAGTCTTATAATAAGAACCTTTAAGAAAAAACAGGGATCCAACCCCTTATTTCTGTGTTTCGTCTAATATATAGTGTTTTACATTGGTTACATGCATTAATGGTCAACCTGATAGTCAAGGACTCCTCAAAACTAATACCTACAGATTCTCAGGGCAAATTTCTGCCTCTAATTCCTTATATACAAAATAATAAACAGTTTACAAAATAGATCCTATAATTAAGGCAACAACCTTGGATAAAAAGATATTTGGTTGACTTGCTTTCCATATGGATGATTACACTGCAACTTCTTCTTTATCCTCCCAAGATATACCTTATATTCAATGATCCACTCAAATCTAGCCTTTGACAATTCAACCATGATAACAGATCTGTATAGTCAATCGTATCCCAAGATAGATTTTTAGATCCACAAAAGGGTATATAACTCCATAATATGATCCATAAAGAGATTACATAGTTTACAACCCTCTTTTGTTACAAAAATATGAAACTGTTTCATATTTTCAACAAAATTGGTTGTTAACTCCATAATATGATCCATAAAGAGATTACATAGTTTACAACCCTCTTTTGTTACAAAAATATGAAACTGTTTCATATTTTCAACAAAATTGGTTGTTATAGGTGTTCCTGTAGCACCCTTGTTTTACTGTGTATGAGACTGTGGGAACTTCCTGTAGAGACATACAAAAAACTAGTTTTGCACATTTTAAAATCCTTTCCTTGACCAGGTTACAACTAATCATAACAAAAAAAAGACGAATGGCACCTTAGATACAAGAAACAAAAAATATTTCTTCCATTGTCCATCATTTTCAGTCATAGTTTAGGATTTGCATTGGAGATGGAATTCTCAAACTGAAAGATCTCCATGAAAGACTGATGTAGTTGCCTCTTACAACAAATCCAAACTATGATTTCTGGTCTACTTGGATTGAGATCGAGTTTTCATTTTCTTATGCTTATCCCCTTCAAATNNNAGATCGAGTTTTCATTTTCTTATGCTTATCCCCTTCAAATATGATCTTAGGGTTTGCGCCTTTCATATTCTTCTTACCCTGTTTTCTGGCAGAAACTTTGTCTTTTCCTGTAGGAGTATTTTTATTTACTGTTAAACCTCCCTTCCTAAATTTATTCCTCTCAAGCTTAGTTATAGGGATTTTCTTACTTGTAGATGGATTTTCCATAGGCTTTGTAGATTCTTCATCGACAATGATGACCATATCTTTAATGGAAGGGTCATACACTGCTTTGGATTTTATCCTAAATTTATTTCGAGGCCTGGTGCTCCTTTTTCTTACCAACATTTTATATTTAGAAGCATCGTCTTTAGAGGAGCTTGATCTAGGAGGAATGATCTCTGGTGTATGATATTTAGGCTGTACAGTATCTACAAATTCCTCTATTGTCTTAGGTTTTTTTTATCTTCCTTTTGTTGGAACATGTGTGGTTTTTTAATATTTAGACTTTAATAAATTTTAATTTTGTTTAAGTAAGAATGAAAAACACTTGATTCTTACCGTTGATAAAGTCTTATGTAGGATCAGAGGGTCTAAAATCCTTTAGATTTATGAAGCCTCCAAAAAAATAATGAGTAAAATCGATAGAGGTTGTTTCAGAGTTTTGTGATTCGGGCATTTCGTTACGTCTTAACATTCAAAGTCCCGAAACCCGAAAGGCGTATGTTTTAATTGTTCTTAAAGATATAAAAGAATATGAGTATGAGTGTACATTTGAATTGTGAACCCTTTCCTAGTAGACATGCGTCACTTTTTGAGCCTGCCATCCAAGAGGTCACACGATTCAAATCAACATGTGGCACCCTTTAAGATGACTCATCCTTGACATGTCGTTACAGCGAACAAAATTTCAGAGATATAACAAAGAGTCCACTTGAAATATATCGAAACAATAAAATATCAAAGATTTAAATATCGATTAATTAAACCTAATAAAACCAAGAATAACTAATCATGTCGCATTTCAGATTAATTAAACCTAATAAAACCAAGAATAACTAATCATGTCGCATTTCAGGAATCGAGGGTTTACAGTTCAATGCATACAAAAAAACCTAAAACCCGAAGTTATGAAAACATTAATCTCTTAAATGTGATTAATTAAACTCTTAAACACAATTAACAATGTGAATTAATCTTTCGCACATTCGTGTTTCAAGATATTTCAATGTTGTTTCGTCCAAAATCCCCGATTGTGAATAGTCGATTCTTGGTAAGATTTATTATAGGCGAACATAAATTATTTCTAAGGTAAGGTGTGTATCAGCATATGTGCTTTCCTCATTAAAATGAATAAACTCACCATCTGTGAAAACACTCTTGAGTTACTGCGAACTAAGCATAAATAAAGTTTCTATATTTTGAATTCCTTTAATACTTTCAACAAAGTAGTAAGCCTTATTTGAGGAAAACTTACATAGTCTCCCTTGTAACATCTATTCACATTATGTTGTTAGTATCATGGCACCCAGGAAAATGTCTAAGAAAAATTATGAAGCCGGAGAGGGTTTGAATCCAAACACAAACATTATGTCTGATACCACGCCACATGTTGTAGATGCAGTCAGGTCTTGGACGCATATTTTTGAGATCTTGGAAGGTAAATCTATCAATGGTCAGGATGATTTTGGATATGAAACGAACGACAAACTCAGACTTATAGCAGATTCCAAGCTTCACAAAATAGCTACACGACCGAGGCCCATGCCATATAATGACATGATAAGTTTGTGTCTGGAAAATACCAATGTGCATACCAAGAGCATCATCAATCATCAAAAGGTCATTGTCAGCTCTTTCAGGCTGGAACACCTCCAAGTAATGTACAAGCTATCCCCTGATCCAAAAAATATTTATAGTGTTGCATTTGTAATGGAGTTTCAACAAAACGAATGTATGCAATACGACTGTAGCTACCCAGATATAGTTAAAACTTGGTGGGGGATTCCAACAAAATTCAGAGCTGACTCCCATGGTGTTTATTCCACTACTTCATTAAATACGTATATAGTCTATGTGGTCATGATTCTATGTAGAATATTTGGAAGGAAAAACCCTACTCATTTCCCGGTGGAATGGGTGTCAATCATATATGAGGCAACAAAGGGTTTCACTTTCGATTGGGCTAATATGTTGTCTGATAACCTAGCCAATGAAATTTCTGAGTACAAAATGGAAAATTCAAAGGGTCAATGTGCCCCTTTTTATATGTCTGTGTATGTCATGGATGACATTTGTTTCATGACCCCATTCCCATTGATGAATTAGAGCTGGAACCCAACCAGTGTAGAACCTATCCATGTTTATCATTCTAAGATGTGGGAGGAAAAAGCCAAAGATTTATTTTATGAAATCTGTCATAATGTAGTGATTCTCGTTCATCAAACACTGTATGGACATCCACCCTCTCAGATTTTAGAGGAAATTATGGGAAATCTTAAAATGGTTGTCGATTGGTATGTTGAAGAAAATTTCTCATATATCGGGGTTTTCGGGTGCTCAGTTCCCCCTCACGCTCCCATGAAGTTTCTGCCAGACAGACTGGTGTGCAGAGAAGTTCCTTATCATACGGTAACAAGAGGCATTGGAAAGGAGTTAAAAGCTTCTCAGAAGAAAGTTTAGCCAACCTTCCCTCTACAGGTTGGAAAGTTTTCCGTGTTGAATTTTGGCCATTCCAAAGTAGAAGCTACATCTTTAGAATATGTCAAACTGGTAGATATCAAATTCAAAAGGCATGATCCGTGTCAAATTGTGGAGAAGCACCTAGCTCAATGCAATATGAAAATTCATACACATGAATACTCCCCATATGATGATGTGTCCAAGGGAGTCAGATCATATGAAGAGGTACAATACAAAGTCCAAACGTTACCCCCTAACCAACAGGCCAGTTTTCTCACCTTCCAAAGGCACAGGCGAAGTATTTTTCCCAAGATACTACAAGGGGAATTGACAATCGCTCCTCTGGAGAAGGTATCCATGCCTCCAGGTTTTGAACCAATATTTTCTGATAAAGAAACTATTGAGGAATTCCCAAAAGATACCAAGAGGTCTACACAAGAGGTAGAAACCTCATAGGTAGGATATCTAGGGCCGCAGGAAAAGGTTCAACCTGAGACGCTTCCAAAACAGAGTCAAGTGGTACTTCCTTTATCACTAGATATTCCTGTTGATACCTCCAGAACAGTATAAGGACATCAATTCACAAAGATAGGTAGCCCTATTTCATCATTAACCCCTCTAGAGTCAAGTTTCGAGACTCCTAATATCAAATTTATATTGGCAAGTGATATTACCTCGATCCCACTTGAAGAGATACCTCTTTCGAATTTTTTCTTTAGCACGAAAAGGAGGGCCAAAGTTAGAAAAGAATTGAATCAAAGAGAAGGGGTAGTAATCAAAAGACAAAGGATAATATTTGATGGATAGGGATTGAAGGATTCAGAACTCGCCAAGGAGATGGTTGGGTCATTAGGTGCCTTCCCTACAGTAAATATCTGGGCAATCGACAACCTGACAGAGCAATTGAAACAAAGAGATATATTGATAGGCCAATTATAGAGTCAGATAATGGTCGTAGAAAGGAATGTCAGAACTAAAGCCCATAAAGAGCTCAAACAGGCTAGATCCACTGACCAACAAGAGATCCAATAGCTTAAATCCAACCTTGATGAAATGCATAAGTCTGCCCAAACAAGCCAAGGACAGGTCATCCGACAAGAGGAGATAGTACGACAACTGCAAGTTAAATTAAGATCCACAGAAAGCATGGTTGTAGATATATCAATGTTCTAAGTGCAGGCACTGGAAGTGTGAAAGAAGATAGAAACAACACAACAAAGCCTACTCTCTAAGGTAGAAATCATCCAGAATCATTTTTAGATGATAGATCATGCATTATGTAACATTGCTTTAAGAGAGAGAGAATATATCGTAGCCTGGTCTACTTTCCAGGAAGCTATTATATCATCTGTAAAGAAGGAATAGTCATGGATTCCAGGTTGTCTAGTTTGGAAAAAACTAGAGGTGATATCATACTAAAGACTTGGGAGTACAACATAGATTAAGGTAGGAGGATAGCCAAAGAAGTGAAAGAATCATGTGAGGAAACATTTGGTTTTTTAAATAAAAATTTGTTAGGCCTTGATAAAGAGGATAGCTCTGGAACACTGGGTAAAATTAATATATCCAAACATCTACTTGACATTAAGGAAAATATGGGAGAATCCCAAACTAAAATTTCACAGAAAAAACAGGCTGACATCGCTTAAATAGAAAGATGGTTGGTAAAACCAATTCTACAACTACAGACTATTATTTTAGAGGATAAACAAATAGAAGAAAGATTGCCTCAGCTACAAAATAAATTATACACTTTTGAGGCTAACAACCACACAGAACCCTCCAGGTTAGTAGCTCAATTCGTGGAAAGATGCATCAAATGTATTGAGCAGGGAGAGGGAAACACTCTTGGAAACCAATGATATGTTATGTTTACAATGTCTATTTTGGAGCTCGAAAACAAGGAAGAAAAGTGTTTTTGTCAGCACAATAAAAAGATAGAGGAGAACCGAATGAAACATCTCACCTTCTCATTTTTGTAAGTGATACTTTTAAGAGTAAGATAATTGTAATTAAGCCTAAATACACATTCAAAATCCTAAATACACATTCGAAAGAATGAACAAAGGGTTTCTTCTTGATGATTGTAATTGATAAAACTCTCCTCATTGAGAATTAATACAAGTGCAGACCAGAGATTCCACATTTCGTCTATTTGAGTTATGTGTTCTTCTGTTTTTCCATATTCCATCATATTTTTCATATAATTATTTGATGAATGCCTAATCACAATTTAGTATAACATCTATTGTGGTTACATTTCATTTAGTTATCTGGTGACAAATATATTTTCCTCTGTATTGGCTATCAACAAATACAAGACCTGTGAGTAATTAGATTACTATATTTTATGCTATTAAAGGTTACATTATCCATTTTCGTCTTCTGTGAAAAAGTAAGATTCTTCTGTATTGGATGCCTTGATTTGTCTAACAAATTTATGTTTTTCTCTCATTATATCCAATATTTTAAAATTTAACTCAGACACGAAAAACGACCTCTGAGTTGTTATACTTTTAATTCAATTTAAGGATTTTTCTCACATAACTGAGATATTAAAAGAAAACATTAAAAAACTTTCCTTATTTCCTGATGCCTAACATTGTGCTTTGAGCCTTAAGTACAAACTGGTGCTTCCAATGAATGTAATTCTTCAAGACATATAAGAAAAATAATTCAGTGGTCTTTCTCCCGATTTGGGTTTCCACGTAAAACACTAGTGTACTGTGTATGTGTGTGATTGTTTATTTCTTACTGCTCATTATTGGAAAATAATTCTACATTGATATAAGATTTGAAGAAAAAGGATTATAATTACGCTGTTACTGATTCATCCCCCCTCTCAGTAATCCAAGAAGACAGACTATCCAAAAAGATGAGTTAATAAAACAATTACAATGAGAAACGGGTTGTGGATATAGCATTGTTTCAATATCAAGCATTGGAAGTGCTAAAGAAACTGGAAATAGCTCAACAAAGACTGCTCTCTAAAGTTAGAATCATCCAAAAGCATTCTCAGGTGATGGATGAAGCATTAATTAATATTGTTTTAAGAGAGATAGAGGCTATCATCACCCAGACTACCTTCTAATAAGCGATTATATCATCAGCAAAAGAAAGAAGATCTATGGATTCTAGATTGTTCATTTGAGAGAAAACCTGAGGTGATATTATACTAAAGACTTGGGAGTCAAACATAACCGAAGGTAGGAAAATGGCTAAGGAAGTGAAAGAAGCTTGTGAAGAAGTTTCTCGTTCACTTAACAAAGAATTATTAGTCTTTGATAAAGAGGATAGTTCTGGAATACTGGTTCAGATTGATATAGATAAACATCAACTTGAAATTAATAAAAATATGGAAGAAGCCCAAGTTGAAATATCACAGATAAAACAGGTCGATATTTATCAAATATATAGATGGCTAGTGAAGCCTAATCTACAACTGTGATACATTATTTTAGAGGATAGGTGAGTAGAAGAGAGATTGCCTCAACTGGAAAAGAAATTATACATTTTTGAGTCCAATAACTTAACAAAATCTTCTAGGTTGGTAGCTCAATTTGTGGGTAGATGCATCAAATGTATTGAGCAGGGAAAAGGTAGTACCTCTAGAAAGCAATGATACAATCTGTATACATTATCTATTTTAGAGCTAGAAGATAGAAAAGGAAAATTCCTATGCGAGCATTATGAGAAGATCAAGAAGAATGCAAGTGAAGCGTTCCAACTTCTATATTTTGAAATTGTAATTATCCTAAAAGATAGGGAAATTCCAACCGTTTGAGGTTGAGAACTTTTGTATAAATGCATATTCGAAAGAATAAACAAGGGTTTCTTCTTTCCGATTGTAATCAAGAAAACTCTCATCATTGAGAATTAATACAATTGTAGAATTAAAACTCTCCTCATTTGAGTTATGTGTTCTTCTGCCTTTCCACATTCTAGCATCTTTTCATATATTTCCTTGTTGAATGGTTGATCGTAATTTAGTACAACATCTACTGTGTTTATATTTCATTCAGTTATCTAATAACAAATAAATTTTCCTCTGTATTTACTATTAGTATATACAAGACCTGTGAATTAATTAGATTGCTACATTTTATGCTTCGTTTGAGGTTACATTATCCATTCTCTTTTTCTGTAACATAGTAAGATTCTTATGTATTAAATGTCTTTCTTTGTCTAACAACTTTATGTTTTTCTCTCATTACATCCAATATTTTCAATTTTAACTCAGACACAAAAAACGACCTCTAAGTTGTCATACTATTAATTCATTTTAAGGAATTTTTCTCACATAATTGAGATAGAAAATACTATTAATTCATTTTAAGGAATTTTTCTCACATAATTGAGATAGAAAAAGAAAAAATTTAAACTTTCCTCATTTCTTGATGCCTAACACTGTGCTTTGAGCCTTAGGTACAAAGTCAGGAACAACATCTTTTTGGCACCATTGCCGAGGATGGAGAAACGAAGTTATTTTTCCCTAGGAGAATGACAATTGTAAGATTCTCTCTTTGATAGTGAACAAAGATTGAATACATTATAAGGCTTAAATTTTATTTTTAACTTGGTGACTCCACAATTAATAAAATAGCATTCGGTCGAAGGAATACCAGACAAAACCCTGATGATAGGTAGACCAAGTCTCTTTCCAACCATGAAATTTTTTTAAAACTCAGGGGATACCTTAAGAAAACCACTGCGTCCACATGTAAAGTTTACCAACTTAAACGCACACATTACAATGCTAAGGTTCCACTTGAACTATTAACTCCACAAGAAGTTTCCACCCAAATCCTTTTCAGAGAAACGTCCACTGATAGAATTGAAGCCAAAATCGTAAACCCCAAATGAGTTTTATCCGCGATAAAGGCCAAAACCAATTCAACTACCCCCTTTGATAATAAAGGTAAAGGGATCATGTCAATACCTGCTTCGATTGATATTCCATCAGTTCCCGAAGTAAAGAGCCCAAATTCCTAAAGTATTGAAGAATATATCTTACACTCTGATTCGACTCCCGCTGGTTCTCCCATTTATGTATCCTACAAGTATGAAGAACCTAGTCCTCATCTCTTGTTTCCCTACTTTCAAGTTTTTTTGTCTACTGACGATCATTTCCTGGAACCTCTTTCGTGTCATCCTGAAGTAAAATAAAGGTGACTACACATCTTTGAAAACCCCCTCTACAATCTCCTAGTTTCATCTCCTAGATTACAAATGGTTGTTGTCGGTGGAGGTGGTTGTGGAGGTGGTGGAAGTGGAGGAGGAAATGGTGCGGGAGGAGGAGGAGGAGGTGGTCAAGGGAAACCCCCACCTCCTAGGATTTTTTCTAAATTAGATGCTATATATGCACCTTTGGTCCTCCCAGTTCCCTTCCATGACTTGCCCTAAAACTATATGAAAAATGTTCCAAAGTTCACAGGAGAGGGAGACCTAACCGTGACTGAACATATAATTTTTTTTGATCAATTCACTGATATCCTCGGCCTCGAGCATGAAGACGTCTATTCAAGACTCCTATTTCAAACGTTCGAAGGACATGTGAGAACCTAGTTCCGAGGTATTCCGACTGGTTCAATAGGATATTATGATGAGTTAGAAAGTGCATTTCTCAGACAATGGGGAGAAAGAAAAGATCACCTTTATTATTTAACCGAGTTTGGAGCTTTAAGAAACAAAAATTCAAAAACAGTTCTTGAATTCACACAAAGAATTAATAAATTGTACAACAAGATCCCAGATGAGGTTAAACCTTCCCAACCCACAACAAAAGTAACTTTCGTTGGAGATTTCGAGCTTGATTTTTCTCTATTGTTGAGAGAGAGGAGAGATGTCGACCTTACTATAATGAAAGACAATTTTGTAGAGATTGAGTCAAATATGATGGCATCGGGAAAGTTAAAAACTAAATTTGAAACGGGAAATAAAGAGACTAGACGATTTAGAGAACAAGCAAGACCCTCTGGATCTAGGAGGTCCTCGGAAGACAATATGGATGATATGGAAAAAGTAATTAAATAATTATCAAACAAAATTTCAAAGATGGAAATCGATCAATCTAAATCAGATCAATTCGTTAGAAAATATTTCAAGAGGAACCCTAACTCCCAAATACAACAAAGACCAATTAAAAATTAAGATCAAAAGATTCAGACTCCCTTTAAAAACAAAATTTTTATAGGAGGAGATTACATACAAGAGTTTGAGGAGTTAGAGGAAGATATGAATAATCTTGGTGATGACTGCCAACAACCTCATCTGACAAGACAAGATTATGAAAGGTCTTTAAACGCAGAATATCGATCTAATAATGATGATAGCGTATATATCACAGAAGATTCTGCTTATCAAGGAATCACCGATAGTATAATGACCGAGCTCCAACAAAAATATAATTTGAGGCCTAGAAATAGAAATACGACAACTGCCCAACCGAAGAGAATCTTGTCGAGAGGGGAAGCGGACGAGGCAGTTCCCAAAGCTACTGAAAGACAGACCGTTAAAACAAAGGCCGCTGACACACAGTCTGCCAAGACAAAAACATCAGAAACACCAGCTGCTAATTCAAGAACAGTGGAAATACCCATGGCTAAAACGTAGACTATCAAAACAAAAACAGCTGAAACACAGACTGCAAAAGCAAAAATAGCTGAAACAAAAGCAACACATAACAATAAATTAGAAAGAAGGGAGATAGAGACCCAAACCAGAGAAGCTGATAAAGCAGCAGGAAATTTCAATCTAGAAAATGAGATTAATAAGATCAAGATTCCTGTACCTCTGGTCGAACTAGCGAAAAACCCTACATACAGAAAACAAATTGCCAAAATGATAAATTTTTTGGATATTGAAAGTCAGGCTGATGTTATAAATCTAGAAGATGATAAACCGAATATAGTGTTTGGTCCACATTTTGAAGGTACCAAAGATTCTATCGCTCCTTTCTACATTACGCTAATTGTGCATGATCATCTGCTCCATAATTGCATGTTGGATTCTGGAGCTTCCCACAATGTGATGCCCAAAGCTATTATGGATATACTTGGTCTCAAAATTACTCGACCATACGGAGATTTGTATTCCTTTGATTCGAGAAAAGGTAAATGTGTGGGTACGATTAAAGATTTAGGGGTTAAGCTTGTGTAGATTCCTATAAAAAGTGTTCTGATGGATGTGGTTTTCGTTGATATACCTCCAAAGTATGGAATGATGTTATCTATTTCTTGGGGCGCCAAACTTGGAGGATCCCTCCAAATCGACATGACATACGCTACAATCCCAATCTTCGACAGAAATTTCTCCCGCCTATACAGAGAAACAAGGCTAGCATTTACAGTAAGTGATCCATTGAATCCGAATAATTACCTTGCTTATGTCGTAGATCAGGATTTAGGAAACTATATTTTATCAATTGATGATGATTTAGATGAATGTATAGAAGAAAATTGTATAGAAAATGAAAAAATAGAAAAGACAAATAAATATTTAAACAGTACTGGAGTTTGGAAAATGTATTTCAATGGTGCTTCGTCGTGTGAAGGGGTAGGAGATGGAGTGTTATTTGTGGCACCTAGAGATGATTTTATTATCCCTTTATCTTACAAGTTACAGTGGGACATTGATTACACCAATAATGTATGCGAGTATGAAGCCCTAGTATTGGGATTAGAGGCTGCCAGGAAGTTGAAAATTAAAAACTTGGAAGTCTATGGTGATGCAGAGCTGGTTCTCCCATTTATATATCCTGCAAGTCTGGAGAACCCAGTCCTCGTCTCTCACTTCCCCACTTTCCAGTTTTTATGTCTCCTGACAGTCTGTTCCGAGAACCTCTTTCGTTTCATCTCAAAGTAACTAAAAGGTCACTACACATATTTGAAAACCCCCTCTACAATCTCCAATTTTCATCCCCTAGATTACCAATGGATGTTGTCGGTGGAGGTGTTGTTGGAGGTGGTGGAGGTGGAGAATGACATGGTGTGGGAGGAGGAGGAGGAGGTGGTCAATGACCATCTCCACCTCCTAAGATATTGGCTAAAGTAGATTCTAGATATGCTCCTTTGTTCCTCCCAGTTCCCCTCCACGACTTACACAAAAGCTATATGAAAAATCTGCCAAAATTCACAGGAGAGGGAGACCTAACCACAACTGAACATATTAATTTATTTGATCAATTTGTCGATATCCTCGACCTTGAAATGAAGACGTCTATTCAAGGATCCTAGTACAAATGTTTGAAGGAAAAGTGAGAACCTAGTTTCCAGGACTGTCGACAGGTTCAATAGGATCATATGACGATTTACAAAGTGCCTTTCTCAGACAATGGGGAGAGAGAAAATATAACCTTTATTATTTAAGTGAATTTGGAGCTTTAAGAAAGAAAAATTCAAAAACAACTCTTGAATTCACAAAAATATTTAATAAATTATATAATAAGATCCTAGCTGAGGTGAAACCTTCCCAACCTATAGAAAAATTAACTTTCATCGGAGCTTTTCATCCCAATTTTTCTCTATTATTGAGAGAAAGGAGAGCTTCTGACCTCACTAGAATGCAAGACGATGTTGTAGAGATTGAGTCAAATATGATGGC
>CBVK0103027938.1:0-12883 GCA_900067695.1 Picea abies | reverse complement strand
ATTGCATTGCAAACGAAGGTGACACACACCCTCTACAAAGGCACCCATGAGTGAGACACTACAAATCCTTGTATATCATGAAACCCGTTCCCATTGAGTCTTGACCCTGAACCATTTCATCCACTTTACATGGATTAGAGAGGGATATCTTGGAAACACTTCTCGACCTAGGGAAATATATGCCCAATAAGACACCTCGTCAACCCTCCCATATCTAAGCTTGGCATGTCGCATAATGTCTTTGAGCACTTACTTGTTTGACATGGTAATATTTGATGCACATGCTTAGGTGACTCATTTATTGACTTGATTTACTTATCATGATATTTTGACTTGAGATCCTTGGAGGGCGTGCTTATTTGTTTTTGCAGGACCTAGTTGGTGGACAATTTTGGGGGAACAATCCTAGCTTGGGATTCCATGGGGATTGAAGCTCATAGGTGGATGCCAAGGGCCTACATGTTGAATGAGAGAGATGAAACTTCGAAGGCCTAGAAGTTGACTTGTACGACATAACCTAGCCCCTAAATGCCAAACATTTTTCCTAGGAGAGGGAAAACATCATCTTTAGGAGAATGACGTCATCTATGGGGGCTAGGGTTTGGTGGTGAGCTTATCACTCATTGGAACATGGAAGTTTTGAGGAGAATTGGGATTTGACCATGTAGAAAGTGACTTGGATGCTTGACATGTGGCTTTGGTAGGCCTAAATACACTCCTCCAAAACCAATGACTTGCTCCTACTGCCAAAACGTCCCCTAAAAGGGTGACCCCACTCTAAATTAGGGTTTCTTTTTGTGTAAAATTAAATTTTAGTTTGAATTTTTAAATATTATCTTTGTAAAGGGGCAAGATTAGGGTTGTTGACCCCTAGTATTGTGATTTACCCTAATATTATGTGGACAAACTATTTTAATGACATTTTGTATAAATAGAGATCATAAGATCTCATTTCATATCATAACTCTCCAATTTGGAGAGGTCTTTGGCTGAAATTTTCGCTAGCCTTGCAGTATTCTCTCTCTTTTGCATCTTGTTATGGTTTATTCTTTCCATTGATGGTGAAAAGTGATGCGATATGCTTGGGGACTCTTTCTTATGCATGGGGATGGGATTAACTTGGAAGATTAGGGTTTGATCTAGATTTTTTGTGGAATTGGTAAGTGAAAATATTCATTTATTGTCTTTTGTCTTGCTTTTTCCATAATTACTGTTGGTTAGAACCCTTGGAGGAGTATAAGGGCATAGACCCTCCCCAAGGTTTGTTTACTTGTTTCAGAAAGGTCAATTTTCACAAGGTGTCTTGGAGAACTACATGAGTGTACACCCTCCAATGTCACCTTGGTTTGTTTTGCAAACCCTAGGAAGTAAAAGGGATTACACCCCTAGGGATTTCTGGATCAAACATTTTAATCCAAGTTTTGCTTCTCAAGGTCAAATATTTTTTCAAGGTTGTGCCAAGAGAATTACAAGGGCATACACCCTCTTGGAATCTCCAAGATTGACTTAGCTACACTTGGAAACTACAAGGGAATACACCCCCAAATGCTTAGACAATCCATCTATTTCATTGACACCATAAACCCAATAGTAAGGCACTAATCATATTTTAATTTGCATTGGAGAAACAAAATTGTTACATGTGGATACGTGAAAATACGAAGGAATCAACGTGTTCAAATTGTTTTCTTTATTTGATGTTCAAGGCTTTCTTTTTCCCCAAGGGAATCTCAATTGGCTAAGTATTACTTATTTCTGTTACAAATTTATGCTACAGCCATTAGGGCTGCAAAAAACTCTCTTTTTCAAGCTCAATTTCTCACTCTTTTACCATTGGAATTGGTTGAAAGTTGTTTTTATAAATCTATTTGATGTTAGCTATTGTTGGGCAATATTTTTTCTGATTTCTTGTGGTAAAAGTTGCTTCTGTAGAAAAAAACTGCTACAACCACTTGGCTGTCATAAACATACTCTGAAAGGTCATCTGTACAGCCATCTAAGTACCACTAAAGTATTGAGAATTTATCTACATGTTTTATGCCTTGTAACTCAACTAATATTTGATGCTTTAAGTGGTTAAATCTGCAGTAGTTACTTGAATTCATTGCTGATGTACATTTCTAATTACTACTGCAATTAAGGACAACAAGATTAACTTTCTTGTCCACCTAACATACTACATGCAACCTTGGATTTTCTTGTGTCTCGGGCAGGTACAATCACCTTTTCAGGTATCGAAAGACTTGGCAGCTTTAAAACCTTCTAGAGACAAGTCATCAAAGCCAATTTACTTTTACTTTATTGGAATTTAGGGGGATACTCCTCTTCATTCCCTTTCATCCATATCAATCCCCCTAGGGTCACCGAGATCACCTCCCTAGAGTGACCTAGTCACCCTTGAAGTGAGGGACCTAAATCGAGGTGAAATTGGGTGTTGGATTCTCAATTTGTAGCACTTTCCTTGTGGTTGGGTCAGGATTTTCCCAACCTACAACTTGCACAATAATAGTTATCATTTAGGTTCATAGATTGTACATAATGTACATCTGTTGACTGGGTGGATGAGGATGAATTCATAGCTTGTCCTATTGAAAAATTGTTAAGAGACAAATCTTTCAGTTGGTTCATCACCTGGTATGTAGACTTGGCACTTGTAGAGCCTATGATGACATTGGAATGAGGCCCAGGCCTTTATCTAGGATCGTAATTCGACCGCAGTGCGTTAGGAATAAATTTGTAGATCATCCTATATTGAGCATATATAATATCCAACTATTGGGATTTAAATATGGCCTCTTCCTCATATGTCACTATGGATGTAGAAACATCCTTCGAAATGTAATGCAATAGGGACTTGAGGAACCATTCCAACAGAAACTTTGGAGGAATGTAATATTTAATCAATCTCTTCCTTCTACACCACTCTTGAATATGATCTGATATGTGGGTGGATTTATCTTGACGAAAAGATTATAAATGTGCTATGTCGACATTGTAACAAACCAACAATTGGAAGTGGTTGAGAAAAACTAAGACCAACTGATTTAAATTTCGGTAAGTATGCCTAGGTAACTTGATGTTCCATTTCGTGGCAACCCCCATAAGGGTGCATTGAAACAGTCTCAAATGAATAGAATCGTCATTAAGGTACTTATACGAGCACCATAGGTGAAATGTAGTCACATGATCACCTGGGTCCTCACCGCTCTTGCCCTCAAACTATGGAATGTAAGAGGGAATCTTGGTAGGAATTAGGGACCATGATGGATCATGAAGAACTGGGTTATTCATCAATTTTAACAAGTCTGGAGAATTCAACATGGCTAGAAAAGGGAGTTGTAGTTGCAACGTTTGAGACCATGCTTATGGGAAAGACTCATTTTGACATATCGTGGGACAAGCAGGGTACTATTATATGCCTTGGCCCTATCCGGTAGGATAGTATCCTCCTCCCAACTGACAAATAAAAGGTTGTAAGGGCATCATCACTGAGGAAGTTGCTTGTGAGGAGAAAGTGACATGATGTGGATTACTCATGTGAGGATATATATTGCCCCCAGATGAAGGAACTCCATGCGTGGGGTTTCCCATACTATAAAATTGACCCCCCATGATGAAACACCAAAGGTTAGAGGAATGTTTTTCATGAGAAAAGCATTCATAGGAACTGACATTGTGGAATAAGGATGGATCAATGGGATATAAGAAGTAGAAGGACCGCCCATTTGAGTACCCCACCCTAAAACATTATGGCTAGGATTAGGTCCGAAAGAAGGAGGATTCCAACCTCCTACAGTGGGAGACGATTGAGGGATATGACCCCCACCAAATGAGAAAGGAGTATAAGGAGGTGACGTGCCCCCAGACCCAAAACTAGGATTTATATTAGACGTCGGATCAAAGGATGACAAGTGTGAATTCATATCTGGCATACCAAAAGAGAAAGGATTAGAGGCCCGAGGAATTGACTGACTCCTAATATTTCTCATACCACTCGGGAATACAAAATAATTTGTCCCCATGGACTAAGCAGACACCATGGTTTGGATACCAATAAGTGAGGGAGTCTCTAGAATCCAAATGACTGATGATGAGGGAGTCGAGGGGACTCCACTAATCACAACAGAGGTTGGATTTGAAGGGATTCCTGATACATTCATATCGAAATGAGTAATCATGGTAGGATGATCATGAGATTGAGCGATGGAGATGTGTGTACCATGTTTATTAACTCTACTCCTTTTAGGAGGTGGCTTTGGTAACAAGCCAAACTGTGGTACTTGATTCAAAAGACATCAAGACCGGTGGGAAGGTTGGTCTTGCTCCACAATGACTCAAAAATCACAATGGAAAAAACAATCCTAAGGCCACCTAATAAACAAAGAGAACACTCCTAAATAAAACTAAAAGCCAATGCACACAAACAAGATATGATGGCTGAAGGGACCTCCAGAACTAAATAATATATACCTCTCCCAAGAGGGGATGAAACTCCTGAAAAATAGAGTGGAGGTAATAGAATAAGTTATAAGGACCCTCATGGGCTTCACAGTGCATTCGATCAGATTCCTCTAGAGAGAAAATCCTCCATAAAGTATGTGTGTTGTCTAATCCCTATCTCACTCAGGGTACCTATAGAATAACCCATGAAGGAAACCTATGTGGATACCTAGGTCAAGCAACTAAATTCACCATGGTATAACCAATGCTCAGGTGAGAAGTCACAAGTTCGATCCACCATATGTGATCCGAATTATTTTTGATACTAAATGAGAGAGGAGATATAATAATAAAATGTATAGATACTTCTTGGATATCATATAATATAACAGAAATATATCTGATATGCAATCATAAACACAAAGATACAATAATACATAATTTATATTAATGAGTGAAATGTACAAAACTATAGAAATACAGAGTGAGAGATTTTCTAGAATGGTAGCGGCTTGTTTATGAGAAGAGATGTGACGGATACTCACATTCTCAAGAAGATGGATTAAAATGAGGCTCTAAAGGCCTTTTTAACATAAATAAAATCCCTAACCCTAAACCCGGAAGATGAAAAGCCAACAATTTTGTGGACCCCATTTTGGGTAGTTTGGTGTATCAACTTACTGGGGGCATAACTTTGCCATATGATCTCTGTTTGGGATACACGATATCTCATTGGAAAGGTATCATCGATGAGACTCAATTTGGGGGATCAATCATTCCTTTGGACATGATTGAGGTGCTCGATCCTGGAAAAATGTCATTTAGGCCCTCAAAATGGCCCCAAATGTTTAGGAACCAAAAACCTGATAAAAACAGTAAGTTTCTAGAAGACTGTTTTGTTCCAGTTGGAATAGGTGGGTGGCCCCGATATCCACCTAGATAAATCCTCCCTCCTTAGGAAGAAATGTTCTCCATTTTTTTGAGTTCCTAGGGGAGAGGGGAAAGTGATTGTTGAATCTGAAGCTTGGTGAGTTGCTTTCCTTGTTGGAGATGTTGTGCTACTTGGTTTATGGAAGGATTTCATGAACTTGTTGTCGATGGGATTGAATATGTTTAACCATTCATGCTACATGAGATGACTATGTGTAGAAGGAATATTTGTGCTTTGTTGCAATCGTGTTGACCTGCTTTTGTTGGATAAAAGGTGCTTGGACCGAGGTTGCAGTGGTTGTAGTGTCCTTTTGTTCACCTTTTTAATAGATTATGAGGAAGCTAAATTTTGTAGTATGAAATATTAACTTGTAGAAATTTTTAGGTGGGACAGTAGTCAGAACTACCTCTGGTATCTTGTAGAGATGACTCCTTAGAGTAGCAATGACACTACAGGGTCGAGACTCATAAATACTATGGCGCTTCCACATATATGGTTGGCCCAAGAGAAAATCATAGACATCTAGTGGGCCAACATCACATAATACCTCATCCTTGAAGGGTTGAATGTTGTATGAAAATCGACATTGTTGGTTGACATGAAGATCTCTTCCCTGGTGAAGCCACCCGATGTTGTATGGCTGCGAGTGTGGTGTTGTCGACAATCCCAATTGTTTGACAACCTTTGTTGAGATGAGTTTCTTCTAGCTTTCATTATCAATGATAAAATGCAGTGGGGTCCCCTTCACCCACATCTGTGAATGAAAAAGGCGATCCCCATCTTTGATATCTGTTGGTTGAATTGTTCTGGTTGTGAAAATGACAATGGGGTCTACGTCAATGATTTGTCTTCTACCAGTATTTTCTTAATCATATTTTGAATCAAGGTTCGAATCCTTTTCTTTTATCTCAACCACCAATGACTATTTTGAGCGACATTCATCGGTGTTGTGCGAGGTGCTTTTATGGAAATCGCACCATTTTTCAATGTCTTTCTTTGTCTTTCCATTACCCTTCTTTTCCTGTGGCTTGGAATGTTTTTCTGAAGGATGGTTGTTAGGGCCATCTTTACCATACTTTGTTTTTTGCGGATTTGTAGACCCAAACTCCTGCTTGTTCTAGTGCTTAAATTTATACTCAATTTTAATAAATGTCGATAAGCAACAACCAGTGCTGAGATGTCTAGAAAATCCATTTCAGTTTGGATGTAATTGTGTAGAGCCCAACGGTATTTCAAAACCATATGTCACTCAGATTCTTTGATACCTAGCTTGGTGTGCAAGGTATGTAAGGTATTGGTGAGCTCTTGCACTTATTGGCCCCTCTCTTACCATAGTGTGGTCCATCTCATGTATTGGTCATCATAGTTGCCAACATGGTAATATTGTTCCTTGACCGCATCCACAAAAAAATGCCAAGTGAGCTTGGCCCCATATATTCCAGACTCCTCTATGGAACTTTGCTCCTAGTAAATTTCCCACCAAGTTTTGACATGGGGGAGAGCCTTAAGGAGTGAAAAGGTGATCTTTTCACTGTCAGATAAATTATGAACAACGAAATAACCTTCTAGCAGATTTAACCATTTTTCTAATACATCCGCATCTATCTATCCTTCAAAAATGGGAATATAAAAATTATTTTTACCTTGAAGGCAAGGTTCCTCCAAAGTGGTTGATTGATGAATACATGTCTATTTTTATTGGAAGATGTTGAAGGATATGGGAAAAATTCTCCATCATTTTGTCCCTTTGTTGCGTGAGATCAGCTTGCTCAAGCAACAGATTAATAGAATCGTCTGCTCTATCATTTTTCTTTTCTTCTGCCATGGAGGGTTTCTTGGGCATGTGAGAGTGATTTTCCTAAAGAGATAAAATATTGAGACCCAACTTTCTATACTCGGACCTTGTCGGGGACATGCACTCGAAAAAAAACGGATTAAGAGCAGCTTGCTATGATACCACTCATCCAGATTATTTTTAGCATGAAATGAGAGCGGAGATATAATAAAGAAATGTATAGAGACTTATTGGATATCCAATAATATAACATAAATATATCATAGATTCAACCATAAATTGAGAGATACAATAATACACATTTTCCATTAATGAGTGAAATGTACAAAACTGGAGAAATACAGAGTGAGAGACTCGCTAGAATGGTGGCAACTTATATCTAATAAGAGATGTGATGGCTACTCACACTCACAATAAGATGGATTAAAATGAGGCTCTAAAGGCCCTTTTTATATAAATAAAATCCAAAACCCTAACCCCAAAAGATGAAAAGCCAACAATTTTATGGACCCTGTTTTGGGTAGTTTGGTGTATCAACTTCCTGGGGGCGTAACTTTGTTTTGGGTAGTTTGGTGTATCAACTTCCTGGGGGCGTAACTTTGGCATACCATCTCCATTTGGGTTGCACGATAGATAGTTGGAAAGGTATTGTTGAGGAGAATAATTTTGGGGTCTCAATTATATAATTTGTCCATCTTTGAGGTGCTCAATCCCGAAAAAAAAATCATTTAGGCCCTCAAAATGGCCCCGGAAGTTTAAGAACCGAAAACCTGCTAAAAATAGTAAGTTGCTAGAAGACTGTTTTATGCCAGTTGGAATAGGTGGGTGGTCACCGATATCCACTTGGATCAGTATGGGCAGGGTATAAAATCTCAAATTATTGAAAGCATCGCCTATCAAGGAGGTAAAGGCACTAGAGAAACCTCTAGATATGAATAGAACCCTAGAAATATCTCTGACTCTAGGAAGGTCTTAGAGGGATACCTCTGCAACCAACTTCACGTGACCTCCTGCTTAAATCTTGTGTGAGTGGAGCCTCCTGAGGACACCAATTATACAATGGGTTTCACCAATCCCTGATCAAACACACCTATTGAGTTTCATAGCCTTGGAGATGTTTACTCACAAAATCTTATTCCAAGGCCCTAGATCCTACACTTGTTTGTGTACCCTGAAAAATTAAATCGTTTCTAATCAATTTTGATTGTTCATCATTAATTTTAATGGAATTTTCTTACTCAAGAGGTGCGATAGTGAAACTAATGGTGTTATGACTCAACATATAAAAATAAGAAAATGTAAAAACACTGCTAAGTACTAGTCTTGATTTTCAAAGAAATGGTATGCTTCTAAATGTTGTTCACTGGATACAATCTCTTCAATTTCAATGAAGTGAAATATTTCCTAGCATGCCAAAAATAATGTAATGTCGACACAAGTGAAAATGCTCAAAATTAAATGCAAAACATATATATTTTTTGTATTTTCAATATAAAGAAACAAAATACAAGGACTGAATAAACAACCTCTGAGGCAGACCCTACTGCAAGCACTAGAATACAATCCAAGCAGGACACCAAGAAGAGACTACCCAATCTAGAATGCAAGGAAAACAAATGAGAAAAATGATAATAAATGAGTTCTCCCAAAAAACTCAACAACGACACAAATTAATATTACTTCGTAGGCACTCAACAAACAATATGGGAACCCAATCAGTCTCAACAACCAGAAAAACTCACCCAACAAACACTAAACTTAGCCAAAAAGACTTGTAAAATAGTGTACGTGATTCTCCAAGGAACAAAAGCGTATGAATGTGCCCTAAATGCAAACAACCTGCGTATGTACCTGAATGTTTAGGGAAAAACTATGTATGCCAAGAAAGACATTGATTGGGCAAGGGTTAGGCCAAGAAACGCATATACAAAGAAAAATAGAGGTTTTGAAGCAATAGATGAAACATAAACTCGAAAAAAAAGAGAGAAATAAAGGAGAAAAATCACCAAATACCCCAAAAGGGAGATCATCCCCAGTGGAGTTACCAATTCTGTTACAAGGAAAATCTTACTATGGATAGGGGTAAACCACAACAGGAGAAACAACACCCAGAAATAAACTTTAGTCTCAAGTATGCTAGATAAATGGAAATACTAAAAAAAGGAAGTGTAGAAGCCTACCTTGTTCGGATGTCCAAAGAAGACCACAGTTGAGGCCACAATCCAATGCTTGATACATGCAACTTGTCCTCAACATATGAGATACACAAGAATATGGAAATTGTATGAAATGTTATCATATAAACTAGCATAATCCACTAACATGTATAAAAAATATGCCCATGGAATGTAATAAAAATATTTGCAACATATAATTGGATGAGAAAAGAGTATTTCTATTAATGTAGTCAACAGAAGTACATAGGTGACAAACTTATGTATCGATGCATATTGGAACCGAGAAACTAAGTCCCTCCACTTGGGCCTTCACCACTTCAATCCTCCACAAAGGCTAGCTCACAAGTAGTAGGTGTAATTGAGTTTCTCCTTCTCAAGATAGGAAGATCTTGGGGGTTGAACACAAAAGAAGTTCAGAATTTCAAGGACAAAGGGATGCAAACTCAATATGAGGTGAAATTTCTTTAGAGTGTCTTTGCTCTCAATGATGAATACTTCAAGGATTATATACGACTCGATTTATATCCTTCAAATTGATTTTAAGGGTCGAGTCAGAGCATTTCCAGTAAATGGAAGGTCAAGGATCATGGATCTCGTGACTTGGCATGGAAACTCGACATATTTTTTAATTTTTGAGTGCAAAACCCAATGTGCACAGTCTGTAATGAAGCAACCTGTGTATACATGAGTTGTCTAACTGTGGCCCATATATATGTACAAATTTTTTCATTTTTGAATCTGGAATGAGAAAAATGGGGGATTTGAGTCTACAGAGGGAAAGGGAAGGCCATCAAATCAAGATGCATGGAGTGTGAAAAAAATTGTTATAAAAATGCTTCATACTTCACACATTTCACAACATCATCATACCCTTAAATTTCATGCCTAAACAAATCTCCTTACTTCATACCCCATGTTGATTATTCTCTAACAACCCTTGGTATCCTCTAATACTATGTTTAGATTCCCCTACCCAACACTCGACAATTAGCTCAAAATAAAATAACTATATCTACTAAAATAACAAGTGAGTAGTCAACTAAACATGCAGTGGAAGAAAAAATAAGGAAACCAACAATATCAGACATAGATATCAATAGTTTTTGGTAAAATACCCCTCGAAAAACCTCGGAGGGAAAATTTGTCCCTAAGATGCTTTTATTAAGATCAAATCAGGGCTCCCATAACAGGGAAAATGGCCGACTAAGAGAAATACAACTATATGCAAACTTGGCCAAGTCTACTCTATCATATGACCCCTGAACAACACGTTTTTTGAGGTGTACCTGATTCAACTACTTATGATTCATGTATGTACACCACTATATCTATAGTGACCCATGTACATGTATGAAAACATTGTATGGATACTTTCCTATGACACTACACTTTCCTTCTGTCTTCTATCCTTTTAAACTCACCTATGGTTGTTCCTTCTCTCTCTTCCTTGTCCTATATGATCTCTATATGGAAGTCCTTCTCCACCTATCCAAGATATTTAATCACACTGCTTTGTGATCCAACCCTCTCGGCATGAACACTTGGATGAAATATCTTCATCCAAATAGTGAGATCTCCTCACTCATGTGTAAGAAAAAGTCCTTCTTTGCTTCTACACTCTCCAACTAGCAGAATTCCTTCTTTTCTATCTTCGATCTTGGAATCTCACTAAATATACCAATATTGGCATCTCACCAAATATCCTCAACCTTGGTCTCTCACCAAGGATCTCTTGATCTTGGTATCTCACCAAATATCCCCACCTTGGTCTCTCACCAAGGTCTTTGTGTCGACTCCCTCAACACAAGTGACTTCCTCCCAAAGTTTCTTCCTCCTTCCCATAGGCTTCTTTTTATAATCATGAGAGTAACCTAAATCAAAAACCCTAGATATACAAAGTGATTAAAGTCTGAGTTCTAATTTCACCTTCACTTTATATCTAACGGCTATGATTTAATTTAACTTTCACTTAAGTCACTAATGCTAAAAACTTTGGCATTAACTTAAATAAAATCGTGTTAACTCTAAAATGTCATTCACTTTAATAATCACTTTACTAAAGTGAAACTCCTAAGTCCTAATGACTTCCACTTGCTAAACACATGTCAATGAGGAAGTACATGTCTGATGTTACCACTAACAACAACACCCCATGCATAGCTTCAAAACCTAGTAAAATTTAGCCTTAATTCCCTAGTGAACCTCATAGCATCATTCCCATAATATAATTCTACACTGCAAGATCACAACCTCAAAACAATGCACTATGTAGCATCATATACCTTAGTCCTTCATATTGCATCCTTAAAACTCCAAGAAAATTCCTCTTGTGCACCTTTAGAACCCAAGAATACTCCCCAACTCCTCTTGTGCACCTCAGATCTCTTATGTGCACGTGTACTTGTTCTTTTGAATTGGATACACTTCTAATGTGCACATTTATCATGTATTTATAGTGTTTCTATGATCACTTATGGGGTCAAATTTTAAAACTGGTTGGGATGACCTATGCTTTCTAGTTGGGTCGACCTAATAGAATCTTTCATATCTCCTCATTCCTATGTAGTTATAGGGAGTGTCATATACCATTGAAAAGGTATTGGAACAATATTTTCAACAATATATCCTATGCTCCCATTTGAGATAGTTCTTTAGAGTAAAAAATCCTTCAAAAATAGGGTATCCATGCTGAGCATAAAAAATACAAAAACAATATTTCCAACAATATCCATCTTGCAATCTTTATCTTGGACATCTATAGTCTCCCCCTGCCTTTGACATCAATGACAACAATATTTCCAACAATATCCCCCTTTTTATGTAATTTTTAAACCTGTGAAGTAAAGCATTGCATACAAATTCTTAAGAAAAACATAAATTAATTAGTGGATCATACACATAGTACACATAGATTTACGCTAGAAACCCTTAACCGAGAGAAAACCAACCTTCCTTGGTGTCACACCTCTCAACTCTTAACACCTTCTTGTCTTCAGCCATGTCTCTCACAAAGTGATATTGAACATCGATATGCTTCAACTTTGAATGATAAGTTGGGTTCTTTGTGAGGAAGATTGCACTATGAATATCACAATCTAATCTTATTGCTTGTTGTACCAACCAAATTCATGAATACAATATTTGTAACCATACCGCTTCCTTGCTTGCATGTATGGCTTCTATGCATTCAACTTCTGTAGTTGAGAGTGCCACTACGATCTATCTTTTTCTCATCCAACTAATTTCTCCTCCAACTAGGTTAAACACATACCCACTTGTAGGTCTTCTGGGATCCAAATCTCTAGCCCAGTTTGCATCAACAAACCCATGTATGTCCAACACTCTATCCAATGTTGATCTTCCTTGGTAGCACAATCCATAACTAGAAGTGCCACACAAATACCTGAAAAACCCTCTTTATTGTTGTCCAATGCTCCTTCCCCGGTTTTGACATATACCTGCTCATAACTCCCACTGCATGTGCAATGTTTGGTATAGTACAAACCATTGCATACATCAAACTGCCAACTGCACTAGCAT
>CBVK0103027886.1:0-14326 GCA_900067695.1 Picea abies | reverse complement strand
AAAAATATCTCTTGGGAATAAAGTTTTAGATATGTAAATATCATAATAGTCTCCAATACTTGTTACAACAAAAAACATTGAAAACCAAACAACAAAAATGGATAGAGAAAATTTCCACTTTTGATATGGAAATCCTACATAAAAAGGGAAAATACAATATAGTCGCTGATGCCCTCTCATGAAAAGATGAATAAGGACAAGTTTTTTTAGTATCAATATAAATTCCCGAATGGTTGGACACAATCCAAACCGAGTATGCCAAAATCCCAGAGACCTGTTCCATAGTCAATGATTTAAATCACTACCCTAAGTTTGAGTGGAGAAACAACAATTTATGGTATAAAGAAATAATCTTTCTAAATCCTAATTCAAAATTTAAATCCAAGGTCCTTCAATATCCCATGATTGTCCAGCTGTAGGCCATGCCATATTTTTCAAAACATACTATAATGCACAGATAAATTTCTTTTGGAAAGGGATGAATGCAAATATTCAGAATTATGTAGCAAAGTGTGACCTTTTTTAAAGAAACAAAAGTGAAAATGTACTAACCCCTGGGTTACTCCACCTATTACACATTCCAAACCAAAAATGGGAAGATATTTCAATAGATTTCATTGAAGGATTACCATATCAAAAGGAAAATATAAAAATATTAGTGGTAATGGATAGACTAACCAAGTATGCACACTTTATTGGAGTAAGAAAAATAGATTCCACAAAACAGACAACTAAATTCTTTTGTAAAAACTTTTACAAGCTACATGGGTTTCCCAAAGTCATCATCAGTGATAGAGATGCCAAGATTAAGGGAATTTCTCTAGATAATTTTGCAAAAAAATTGGGATTTATATTAATATGAGCTCAGATTACCATCCTCAAATAGATGGTCAAACAAAGGTTATCAATAAATTCATAAAAACCTACCTCCATTGTTTTGTTACTGACAAGACAAATAAATGGTTTCATTGGTTGCACCTTATTAAGTGGTGGTATAACTCCACATATCACACATTTGCCAAAATGACACCATTCCAATCTCTTTATGGATATGAACCTTCGACTTGGAAGGAGTTAGCCACAAGTTGAACAAAAATTGCTTTAGTTAAGGATCATTTAGACGAAAGTAAAAAAATTGTCCAGATACTTAAGGAAAACTTAGCAGTTGCAAGGAACCAAATGAAGCAACAAGTAGACCAACACCGCACAGATAGAGAGTTCGAAGTTGGAGAATGTGTATTTGTAAGACTTCAGCCCTATAAACAATTATTGCTTAAATGATAAGGAAGGAATAAGCAGGCTCCCAAGTTTTATGGACCATATCAAATCAACAGAAAAATCAGTCACATAGCTTATGTGTTGGAATTACCAGAGAAAAGTTGGATCCACAACGTATTTCATGTATCATGTCTAAGAAAATCCTTAGGGAAATATCAAAAGGAATATATAATGCTTCCTATATTGGATGATGAAGGGAGAATAGTTTTGGAAATATATAATGCTTCCTATATTGGATGATGAAGGGAGAATAGTTTTGGAGCCAGAGTCCATTATTTCCACCAGGGAAAAGAGATTGCATTCACAAGTAATCAAGGAGTATCCTATTTGAGGCCTCATTGCTAATTCTTATTTCCTCTCTTAGCTCATCACGATTTAAAATTTCATTATTCTTTTTTTCATGATCTTGTGTTATAACGACCAGGTTTTGCTTCAATTTTCCTTTATATCTTTTTTTTTAAGTTTATTATGCCTCGTTGTAGTTCAATCCTAACCTATGCAAAAATCTTCATATTAGTTATCCATGCCATCTCCACTATTTTATGGTATAGGGTTTCCCTGGGCTGCATGGCCCCCAAATCAATTACCCAGTCCGCTTCCTGTGCCAGTGCATCCCATGCATTGCCTTTGATTTTTTCTTTTATTTCATTTTCCCAGTGGGTAATGGTCTCTTTTCCTTTCGGCGTTACCAGAGTTTGGAAAGTGCCCTCGGTCTCTTTTCCTTTCGGCGTTACCAGAGTTTGGAAAGTGCCCTCCGCCTCTTTTTTCACCTGCTCCATTCTTGATATCCATCATGGGCTATTCGAGACTTTCTTTCCAAGGGGGTTCCTCTTCCTATTCGTTCGCCTCATTCTCACCTTCCCGCTGGGTCTGTCGCAACTCCTTTGCTGGTTATTCATCCTATACCTCCCTTCACATAGGTTCTTTTTTTCCCTATCCTTATATCTGTGGTAGTCCCTGATGTTGCGCTTATTCTAATTTCAGTTATTTCTTCTTCCATTCCTCTTATTGGGCTTCTCCTGCCACGTGCTTGTCCTTCCAATCATGGCTTGCCCATGAGTTAATGTTAACTGCTTCTTTATTTTTATCTTATTTTAACCCTGAAACCTATCTTCTTTGGATATCGATCAAATATCTATTCTCTGATCTAAGGAGTTGATTTTCTAATTCCAATTCGAAAACATTAGCTGGTAAACATGGAACCATTGAATAATATTTGTCCTTCCAGAAGGAAACCTCCAGATTGGGACCAATTTCAATTATTTCCTTTTCCTTTTCTTTAGCAATATTTTCAATTGGTTCTTGTGAATAAACATGCCTTGGGGAAGAGACTTCCTAATTTGTAACCAATTCTTCATCCTTAACTTTGATAGGAGAACTAGCTTTCAAATTTTTCCTAGACTTATTTTTGAACATTCTTGATGTTTTTCTTCCTTGCCTCTTGTTCATAAATTTGACTAGACCAATGGAATCATAATTTTTTGTGGTAACATGTGGGTTGTATTTAGATGCAAGTGAGGAAAGTATGGTTTCTTGGAAGCTTCGAAAGAAACCTGAGGTGCTTCACTAAAAACACACGATTATGGACTAAGGTTAAACTTGATAGTTTGACTATGAGTAACCCTCGCAGTGTTTTTTTGAGGAGAAGAAATGTGAGGGTAAGGAAAAATGATATCTTCTACAGGATTTGGGGTTTCCTCTTCAGAAAAGTGAGACTGTAAACCTTCTTCGAATTTACCTTAAAGTGATTTATTTTCACAAACATTTCCCAAGAATCACCATTTTGTTCTAACTGAAATTTGATCAGAATTTTCACTAAACCGTGATGAAAGACATTTCTTTCTAAACTGAGACTCTTTCTATGATAGAAATGTGTCATTTTAAACATGCATTTAAGAAATAATGAAATCATGTTCAATTCATAATCCATGAAGACCATTAAAATATGAAAGTGATAAATAAAGAAAATTCTATATCTGCCCTCACAGGTGATAAAACCCTTAATAACTACTAACGGAAAATGCCATTTTTATTTAATTGAGGATATGGGAATACCTTTGTAATCGTATTTGCATTCGAGAGATACCATAATTTCATACCAAGGAATCTCCTTCACCCTTTTAGTTTTATACCAACATTCTCCTTTTAATGACAATTTAGTAACTCTCACTATTATTTCTTCATCTAGCTGTAATTATGTATCCCCACTTTTAGTGCGTTCACCATTGAAAGTTTGTGTGAAAGCTTTGGTGACCTACACATTATGACTGTTAAACATGCGCATAAAATATAACCAACCAACCCTCTCAAAAGTTGGAAAATAATCTTCCTGAGCTTCAATAAGCTTGACAATAGGTTCTAGTTTGGAAATCTTTCCCATCTTGACAGTTTACCACACTATAGTTCGTAAAACCCTCATAAACGAAAAACTAACAGATTCTTGCTTGCAAATGAATGAAAATAGAGCTTCAATTCTTGAAGCAAAATCTTATTTCAAGGAAGAAACACCATAGGTAATAACTCATGAATACAAAGATGCAGTTTAAAGCTATACATGGATGTGAATCAATGAACTTCAGGAAAGGAGGACTATTTGAATGCAGTATGAAAGGACCCTGATTTAATATTCCTATAAATTGTTTTAAATTTATGATGGTCAGATTAGGAATATCGTACCACAACAAGATGTTATAGATCATGGGTATCAAAGTTATGATAGATAAGTAAGATTTCATAGGTTGCGATAGATCATTATTTAAACATTGTTTTTTAAAATCAACAATATATACAAAACTATAGCTTGTCAAATATTGTAGCTCATTGGAAAGTATGTAAATGAGAAAAATTATAAGAAATATGTGAAGTGGAAAAAAATTGAAAACCAACATTTAAATCAAAACCTTTGAGAAACATCCAATAAATAAAATATCATCAATGTTTGAATGAAAAAATCAAAGAAGTTAGGAGTATGGCCAAAATTGACAAAACTGAAATCATTGTTTAAGTAAAATAAAATTTCATTTTTCAAAAATGAAGAAAGAAGGGTCACAAATTTTATTTATAATACAAAATTTGGGAGGTATTTGTCTTCTACAACAAATGGTGACACACTTTTGAAACTGGTTATCTCTGTATATAAGACAAAGAAAAATATATCAGATCACAAGAAATAAGAGAATTTATGAATTGTAGATAAATTGTATTTTTGACTAGTTTGTAAAATATAAGAAAATAAAACAGTACTAGTACTCTTTAACTCTATCTCATTGAAGGGGATAAGGAGCATTTATTAATCTTATGACTGAGAACTAGAGCTTTTGATTTAACTAATAAGTAATGACTCTTCGCTATGTCAGAATTGAAGAGTTTAACTCATTGTACCTGATATTTCTTTACTGTTAGGAGGCATGTTCAGTACCCTGACGAAGTTACCTTAATATCATATAAGCCTTTAACCAGTGCCAAAAAGCCTGTTTAGTACCCTGATGGGTTAACATATATTTCCCACATCCTCATTTTGTTTATTTAAAATTTCAACTTTCATCTTTAATTCATGACTTATTGATTGCATTCGAGCAATGGCGAGAATAGAGGAGGGGTGATATAGAGAGTTATTTATTAATTTCTGAATCATGAAATGAGAACCAAACTATTCATCTTATGATGTGCTATTTTACAATCAATTATTTTATTTTAAGAGACATAATATTACCCCAAAGAGACTTTGCTGAAGATTATTTTCCTTGTTTTTAATTCTTTATAAAGATAAACTAGACATAAAACTTATCCTTTGATTTTTTTAAAGAAATTTTCTTATTTCAAACAATCTAAATTAGCTTCTCTTTGTACTAATTCTTTTTTCAAAGAAAACTGATTAACAAATGTATCCAATTTTTATACCATATCAACAACCAAAAAGATAATAAAAAACAAAATGAAAGAAAGAATATTGAAAGATTAAAAAATATAACTACAAAAATATTTACAACTATTTTACAAGGATTGAAGTTTCTTTTAGGAAATTTGTTTTTTGATGATTAATCTATTTACAGGAAAAGACTCTTCTATGCCTTTAAGAGTTTCCAAAATAATAGTAGGGACCAATTTTCTGAGAAACCTGAAAATGACCTAACCACAACTTTTGAAACTTCAAATGTTTACCTTTTTCTTCATGGGCTTTATCCCATTTCAAAACTAAGTCACCAAATTCAAAAAATTTGTTACCGACAACTCTATTATCAAACCACTTTTTAGTGATCATATGATGGTTAGCAAAATTATTCTTAGCTTTATCCCTCACTTCCTCTAGTTTGAAAATCTGATTTGTACGATATTGAATACTAGAGCAAGGTTGTTCATCAATGGAATGTATTAAAGCTAAGGATAGTATAGAAATATTTGGTGGAAGAATAACCTCTTTCCCATAAACTAAAAAGTAAGGGGAATTACCCAGTGATGCCTTATAAGAAATTCGATCTGCCCACAATGCATATATCAAAGCCTTATGCCAATTTTTGTGGTTATCACTGATAGTTTTCTTAATAATTTTTAAAATATTTTAATTAGTTGATTCAAATAAAATGTTACCCTTAGGATAATTATTATTTGAATGTTTTATTTTAATGCCCTTCTGAAGTGAAAAACCTGTAAGCGATAGAGCTGAAAAATAAGATGCATTATCAAAAACTAATGTGCTCGGGAGACCAAATCTTGTAATAATAAACTGATCTAAAAATGAGATTACCAGATCATTTGTAACTGATTTCAAATGTATGGCTTCCACCCATTTTGTAAAATAATTGGTGGTGGTAAGAATATACCTATATTTCTTGGAGGAATTAAGATAAATTTCACCAATAATATTGAGTCCCCATTGTTCAAATGGGTGTTCAAAAATTACTAGCTGCAGAGGTAAAACTGATTTCTTTTCTCGTCTAGCTGAAGTTTGATAGCTTTTACATTTTTGAACATATGCATGAGAATCTTTAAATAACGTCAGTCAATAATAACCTGCATGTAAAATTTTGTTTTCAATTGTATCACCTCCAAAATGACCATCTGCAGGTCCATCATGCAAGTCAAATAAAACATTATCAACTTCTTGTTTTTCTAAACATCTAAGTAACATTGAATAATAATTCTTTATGAAAATAACGCTATTGATAAGTTGATATTGTGTGGATTTTATTCTTAAAACATGTTTCTTTTTGAAGTCCAAATGAGAAGTGCAGTTCCATGATTAAGATAATAAACTAAATCTGAATATTGTGAATCAGGAATATCCGGAGTAACACATACCTGTTGTATATCTTCAATGATCTTTACGTTATCCACATTTTCATATGTAGTATCAATGGTTTCAGTTAATAACTTGCATAAACCTTGACCTCATATGATTTTTGTAGGTTTTATCTCTAAATCATATTCTTGTAACATTGTTACGCAAATTTTTCTCTTATCCCCTAATTCTTTCTGAATGAGTAAACTTCTAACTGAGGGATGTGGAACTATTACCTTGGCATGAGATTTTATAAGGAAAGGTCTGAAATGTTTAATGGATTTGAAAACTGCATAAGCTTGCTTTTCAACATCAATATAATTTAATTCTTCTCCTTGCAATGCTGAACTTTCGAAAACAATAGGTACTTCTATGTTTTGATCATTTTTTTGTGATAACATAGATGCGTAATATTTTTTAGAAGCAAGAGTATAAAAAACACTTTCCTTATCATAATTAAGAGAGAGAGAGAGAGAGAGAGTAAAGAAGATGCTTGAATGATCGACTGCTTTATAGAATTGAAAGCATCTTTTTCAATTGTGTTCCATTTGAATAATGTGTCTTTTCTTATCATATGTTGTAAGGGTAAGACTGTTTCTGTGAAATCTAGGATAAAACGCTTCACAAAATTGATTTGTCCAAGGAAAGATTGCATAGATTTTTTACTACGAGGAAAAGGAATTTCATAAATAATTTTACCTCTAGAAGGATCAATTGAAATTCCTTCTTTGGAAACTATAAATCCTAAAAGTTTACCTTTTTGAAGAGAGAAAAATGATTTTTTAGGATTTAAATAAATTCCATACTTTCAACATCGTTCGAAAACTTGTTTAATATGAGAAATATGATCTAAACGATTCTTAGAATAAATTGTAATATTGTCTAGATAAACAACAACAAATTTATTGATTAAACCACAAAAAATAATATCCATAGCTCGTTGGAAAGTTTCACCTGCATTAATTAAACCAAAAAACATTTTTTGATAAGTGTAAGTTCCCCATTTAGTTCTGAAATGAGTTTTGAGTCTATCATTAGGATGAACTAATACTTGATTATAACCGAAAAATCCGTCTAAAAATGATATCATTTCAGAACTCGAGACTGATTGAAGAATTTTCTCCATAGCAGGTAATGTAAAATTATATTTTTTGGAGCTCTGTTTAGGTTTCTTAAATCTATACAAATTCATATGTCTCAGTTCTTTTTCCTTACAGGCACAAGATTTGATACCCACTTGGAATTTCTTACTAGAAAAATGATCTTTGCTTTAAGACATTTGGTAAGTTCATTTTTAATTTGGTTTTCAAGATTAGGATGAATTTCCCTTAACTTTTGTTGAACTGTTTTTTCCTCTAAAAGCATAGGAATGATGTGTTGAATTACAAATGTATCAAAAGTTTTCAGGTCATCACATGACCATGAAAAAACATCCTTGTATTTCTTAAGAAACTTTATGAAAGACGTTCTTTCAAAAGGAGAACAACCTAATCCAAGATTGACATTTTTAGGAATTTGATTTGTTTCTAGATTAATAAGTTCCACACTCATAGTAGAACTTTGTTCTTTACAATTTGTGGGTTTTTTAAATCTGTCTTTTAAATCATAAAGATCTTCTAATTTTACAACAGATTTATGAACAATATTTTTAGATTTAATTTTATCCTCAGGAGAAGATTTGTTCAACTCAAGATCATGTGATTCTTCGTCAATGATATCACTTTCATATGTTCCTTCTAAAGAGAGAAAATTAATTATATCAACATTGTCATTAAATACTTGCCAATTGGTTATGTTATTGGGAACATAAGGTAAAAAAATTAACTCAATAGAGAATCTATCCGGGGAAAAATATTTAGGGGGAATAATTCTAGATGCTATGTTTTCCAATAGATATGCACTATCATTTTGCATTTTAGATATAGAAACAATACTAAATGAAAAAAATTGCTATTGATATCTTGAGCCAATTGCTGATAATGTTTCAAGTGAATAGAAATATAATGAATTTGATTTTTTACCTAGTTAACAACGATTTCTGAATCACCGAAGACCAAAATGTCCTACACATTCATGCTGATTTCCTTCTTTAGACCCTGAATTAGTGCCTCATACTTCATGGTATTATTTGTACACTGGAATTCCAATCTACATGTTAACATAGTTTTTACACCATTAGGAATGATTAAAATGCAACCTGCACCAACACTATCATTAGATTTAGATCCATCAAAATAAAGTTTCCAAAATGGATAATTTACAGAATTATCTACAAAATTAATACAACGAGAAAAATCTGTTTGAGAGAAATTTTCAATTTCTAAACTTTGATGTGTAGGTTTGAAAGGTGAAACCTGCACATTAAAATTTCCAAAATAAGAATCGATTAAATAATTACCAACAATGCTATTAGCAAAATCTATAGGTTCATTTTATCCATCTAAATATGTCACATTATGTTTCATATGTTTCTCTTTGTTGACACAGATTTGATTAGGTTTCCCATTATATGGAAGCCAAATATGAGACCAATCAGTTGATAAATATCCATGAAGTTTTTCAGACCAATCTCGACTTAAAACTAATCCATAAGCATCTGGAATATCAACGACAATAATATCCATTATTTGAAAAAAATTAGAATTAGATGATAATCTGATTAATACATCCTTCAATTCTCCCAAAATTTTTACCCTTGTTCTATCCAATTGAACAATTTGAATATCTTATTTCTTTGGTTTTGCATTAATATGAAGACAAACAAAATAAGGCATTATATTCGAAGATGCACCTGAATCATCCAAACAATTATGCACATTTTTATTAAAAAATTCGAAAGTGAGAAGAAACAAAGGAGTATGTGACCTAGATTTATCACCTATAAGAATTGAACCAATATCTACTTCTAAAGATAAAGTTTGAACTGTTGAAACTCTTTCTTTATTTGCTACTATAGTAGATGATGAACTTGTTTTCTCATAAAATCCCGAAGCCCTTAATAAACTATTCTGTTGAGATTTTAGTTTACTTAATTCATAAAGGGAAATGTTTGCTATGGTATTTTTCATATCTTCTATAATATCATAATCAATATTTCCAGGAATAACAAGACTTTTTGATATTGACTTGTTTTCTATAGGTTGTTTATTTGCTAGTGTATCGATTTCAGAATTTGAAGATGTAGTTTTACTTCGGGTCTTAGCAACGAGAGATTATTCTATATCATCTTGATAAAAAATTCCATTAATATCCCAAAATACATTAGTATCTTTAACTTCTTCATTGTCCTCTCCTTCTTCCTCATCAACATTAAATCCTTCCGAAGTTTGGCCACCAGGTGGAATCTGTGGATTCCTTTTGACAAATGGCTTGAAAGGTTTATTTGAAACTTCAACTATTTTTCTTTTAACATCAACTGTATCATTTGATAATGTTTTCATGACTTTCTGTAAATTTTCCATTATCAAAAACATCTTTATCTTTTCTTTCATCTGTGATAATTGTTTTCTTTGTTGTTATAGAAGATCTTGAATCTTCACTTGAAGATTTACTTGCAATACTAGATATTTATTTTTCTACGTCTAAAGCTTCTTGAATTGCTTTAGTCAAAGTTATATTTTTACTTTCTCTTTTAACAAACATATCAATGGAAACTAGTAAAACAGAGGAATAAAAGTCAATCTGAATGTCTAAACCAGGCCCAGATTTTTCATGCATTTTATCGAGAAGTTTAAGGAATATTTGATAGAAATCTTTGATTCTTTCTTTGGGACCCATTCTAATTTTGGATAATTTAACTAATAAAATAGATGAATATTTATCATCCCCAAATTTCTTAATGAATAAATCCTCGAAAGTATCCCAATTATTAATGGAATTAGGTTGTAGAGAAAAATACCAAGTATAAGCTTCTCCTTAAAAAGTGTATGGGAAAAGTCTACATACAACATCTTCATGCTCAACACTTCTCAGGTTAAAAACTAACATAAATTTTTTGATATTATCATTATAAGTTTCTCTTGATTCAAGATTAAATTTTGGTAACCATTTATTAGGATTTTTAGGTAAATCATGTTGATTTCCAGGAACATTGACTCCTCCCAGAGTTCTCCAAGGCGTTCTGGGTACTCCAACCATAGTATTTGGTTGACGAGGAGGTGATGGAGGAGGAGATGGAATAGGGGATGTATGTAGAGGAGGATTTGAGGGAGGATTATTTCAAACAATTTTAATTATGTTTTTTCTGATATGGACAAGGACTTGAAAATTAATATGTTCAATACTTAACCCCTGTCTCTGTGATATTTTAAGAACACCTAATTCTTGAATGAAATAATCTATATAAGGATCAGAAGATCGTTGAGAATTTTGTCCTTGATTTCTAAGCTCTTCTATTCGTTGCTTTATTTGTTGAAACTACGAAGAACTAAGAAATATGGAAGAAATATCACTTACACTTCTACGAATTGGAGATTCTGATTGTGTGGTAACAAAAGATACTGTGGGTGAAGTTGATCTACTTGAATGGTATTTGGTTTTGTTGGTTGTTTTCCCATTATCAGAGCGTCCTCCTTCTAGCGCCAAAATGTTGATAGTCAAATATGACCATGTTCAACATGAAGGAATTCGCCCGGTCAAGGTCCCATTTAAACCCTTATCCATTGTAAATGGATTTTATGACTGGTTTATGTCTAGTTACCTAAAACTATTTAATATATTAATTCAAAAAATATACACCTTCTAATGAATTGAAAAGTTTCTAGCTTTTATTGAATAACAAACTAACATATAAATATATATACAGATTTTAAACTATATACAAAAGATAAATTAATTCTAGTTAGCATAAAAATTACCTCTATGAAAGAGGATTTAGTTTTCTTTTAAAAAGTGACAAGTATGTATAATGAAAGTAAAAGAAATTAACTAAATCAGAATAAAACTAAAACAAAAATCTAATCATCGGGACGAAATTCAAATAGTATATAAATCTAAGTAAAATAAACAATATTCTAAAGATATATATCTTCAAAACAAATGTTTAATTATATCAACTGAAAATGAATTACTAAACATGTTTAAATAATTAACACAGACTTATAATCCCAACAGTAACTCATATATATATTAATCACTGAAATAATGTGTCAAATAAAAAATGAATTTGATTTAATTTATTAGCAGTAATTAACTAAATCAATCTCTAATATCATCAACACATAATCCAGATAAAACTTTGATTTCAAAAAATAAACACTCAAATATTAGTAATACTACAAAATATTGATTGCCTGTATTAGTATATAAAGTCATAAAGAGATTCAGAATAATGTATCAAAACATAAACTTGTACAACAATGTATAAGCTTTGTTCTCCTTAAAAAAAACTGAAAAACTCTTCCTCTAATTGTTTTTCCTTCATTGTTTTATATTGAAGGAATTCAAAAATGGAAATTAACTTCCATAACCATAAACATTTATCCATTTAGAATGGGAAAATAACAAAATTGTTTAATTCCCCAAACTAAATTAACTAAGTACATAAAAATAAAAACTACTAATTGTTCAATTTTAGAATTTTGTCTGGAAACTAATTTTCTCATTTCCCGCATTTTACAAGACATTATTTTTACACCAATAACCAAATTTTTTTATCACTAAGTGTTATTGGGAACAATCTTGAAATCAGAATTAACAAAAATATTAACTCTTGGTGAGTTAATGTTAACTGCTTCTTTCGTTTTATCTTGTTTGAATGTTGAAACCTGTCTTCTTTGGCTATCGATCAAAACTCTATTCTCTGATCTAAGGATTTTATTTTCTAATTCCAAATCGATTATATTATCTTGTAACACTGGAACCATTGAATAATATTTGTCCTTCCAGAAGGAAACCTCTAGATTGGGACTGATTTCAATTCTTTCATTTTCCTTTCCTTTAGAAATATTTTCAATTGGTTCCTATGAAGAAACGAGCTGTGGGGAAGAGCCTTTTTTATTTGTAACCAATTCTTCATCCTCAACTTGGATAGGATAAATAGATTTCAAATTTTTCCTAGAATTATTTATGAACATTCTTGATATTTTCCTTACTTTCCTCTTGTTCATAAAATCGACTAGACTAATGGAATCATCATTTTTTGTGGTAACATGTGGGTTGCATTCAGATGAAAGAAAGGAAACTACAATTTTCTTGGAAGCTTTGAAAGAAACCTGAGGTGCTTCACTGAAAACAAACGATTTTGGACTAAGGTTAAACTTGACAATTAGACTGCGAGTAGCCCTCATGGTGGTTTACTGAATAGAAGAAACGTGAGGGTAAGGAATAATGATATCTTCTACAGGATCTGGGGTTTCCTCTTCAGAAAAGTGAGACTGTAAACCTACTTCAGAATTTACCTGAAAGTGATTCTTTTAAGAAACGTTTCCCAAGAATCACCATTCCGTTCTAACTGAAATTCAATCAGAATTTTCACTAAACCATGATGAAAGACATTTCTTTTTGAAATGAGACTCTTTCTCTGATAGAAATGTGCCATTTTAGACAAGATTCTAATCAAGAGCTTAAGCATGTTCAATTCATAATCCATGAAGACCATTAAAATCTGAAAGTGATAAATAAAGAAAAGGATATATCTTCCCTCACATGTGATAAACCTCTTAATAACTACTAACAAAAACTTCCATTTTTCTTTAATATATGATATCGACATACCTTTGTAATCGTATTTGCATTCGGGAGATACCATAATTTTAGTCTAAGGAATATCCTTCACCCTTTTGGTTTTAGACCAACATTCTCCTTTTAGTGGAATTTTAGTAAATCTGTCTATCATTTCTTCATCCAACTGTAATTCTATATCCCAAATTTTAGCGTGTTCACCATTGAAATTTCGTGCGAAATCTTTGGTGACCTGGACGTTATGACCATTAAACATGCACACAAAATTTAACCAACCAACCCTCTCAAAAGTTGGAAAATAATATTTTTGATCTTTAATAAGACCGGTAACAAGTTCTACTTTAGAAATCATTCCCATCTTGACAATTTACCATGCTATAGTTTGGAAAACCCTCATAAACAAAAACTAACAGACTCTCACTTGCAAATGAATGAAAACGAACCTTCAATTCTTGAAACAAAATCTTATTTCGTGGAAAAAACACCATAGGTAATAACTCATGAATACATAGATGCAATTTAAAGCTATACATGGATGCGAAACAATGAACTTCGGGAAAGGAGGAATGTTCATATACAGTTTGAAAGGACTCCAATTTAATCTCCCAATAAATTGTTTTAAATTTATGATGATCAGATCAGGCATATCGTACCACAACAAGATGTTTTATATTGGAGGTATCGAAGTTATGATAGCTAAGTAATATTTCGTAGGTTATGATATTTAAAAAAAAAAGAAAGTTTTATTTCCTCATAAAAAACTGTGATTGTATATATCAAATCATGTTCCAGGGCCTGCCACCTGTTCCGCCAAACTAGTGGAAACCGGAACAGATGGAATGTTGGACAACTTAGAGGGGGGGGGGAGGTGAATTAGTTGTTACCGAGATTAAACGATTATTCTCATTTTAAACTCTTTACAGAGCACTTCATGATAATCACAATAATGCAGGGAAGTAAGCAATAAAACATTCAACACCATTCACACACATGAAATACACAGAGAGATATTTCTTGAGGAAACCCATAAAGGGTAACAACCTCTTCTTCTTTATATGATAAGTAATATTTACATTCTATACATTATCA
>CBVK0103027868.1:0-10048 GCA_900067695.1 Picea abies | reverse complement strand
TCCTACAGTAGTATCAAACAAAAGGATGGAAGCCATATTCATACATGGAGATATAGTATATGCAGCACAGTGCTTTATTACATCCCAGACATATGATGAAGGAAGAAGGCACTATCATGCAGACATCCAGGATTTATTAAGTAGACATGACAAGGTATTTGGGCAGATACCTCTAGGGAGACCTCTTGACAGAGGTTTTGAGCACGCCATCGAACTTGAAGAGGGGGCCAAACCAATGATCACCACCTCGTACAGGCATCCCAAGAAGTTCAAAGATGAAATAGAAAAAGCAATCAAGGAATTGCTTGACATGGGGCACATAAGACCCAGTTCCAGTCCTTCGCTTCTTCGGTGGTCTTGGTCAAGAAGAAGGATGGGACAATGCGGATGTGTATTGATTATCGAGCCTTAAATAAGAAAACAATAAAAAATAGGTACCCTATACCTAGGATTGATGAGCTTCTAGAAGAACTGCATGGAGCAGTGTATTTCTCTAAGAGTGATCTTCGATCCGGATATCATCATATCAGAGTCTGTGAGGAGGACATTCATAAAACCACCTTTAGGTGCCATTATGTGCACAATGAGTTATTGGTCATGCCTTTCGGATTGACCAATGCGCCTGCTGCTTTTCAATCATGCATGAATCATATATTCAGGAATCAGTTGTGGAAGTTCCTATTGGTATTTTTTGATGATCTCCCGATATATAGTAAGACCTGGGAAGAGCATTTGGCGTGCTTGGAGGAGATTCTTAGCATTATGGATGAGCAGTCCTTATATTCTAAGGAATCTAAGTGCAAATTTGGTATGGCATAAATTCTCTACTTGGAGCATGTGGTTAGCGCACAGGGTGTGCAGGTTCACAGGGAGAAGATACAGACTATTCTAGATTGGACACCACCCAAGAACATCACATATTTGCGAGGGTTCCTTGGGATCTGTTGTTACTATAGGAGTTTTGTGTCGGGATTCTCTCATTTGACTGCCCCTCTTATGGATCTCACAAAGAAAGGGGCTTTTTTTTGGAAAAAAGAGGCCCAGAAGACCTTTAATAAGATGAAGGAAGTGATCAATTCTTGCCATGTTTTGTCACTTCCCTACTTTACTCAACCCTTTGTGTTAGAGTGTGACGCATCTAATGTGGGCATAGGAGTTGTTTTGATGCAACAAAAACATCCCATTGCATATGAGAGCAAGAAGCTCTCCACCATAGAGAAACTTTATCCCATCTATGACAAGGAGATGCTCGCCATTATGCATGCATTGGCAAATTTCAGACTATAACTAGTAGGTGGGAAGTTTGTGGTCAAAACTGATCACAACAGTTTGAGACACTTTTTGGGGCAAATGGATCTTAACGAAAGGCAGTAGAAATGGGTTAGTAAAGTGCAGGCCTATGACTTCGATATTGAGTATGTCAAAGGAAAGAACAATGCAGTTGTGGATGCTTTATCTAGGAGACCTGAGATGTGCTCATTATCAGAGATATCTGTCGATTGGAAATGTGATCTTTTGGTGGAATGTTCCAATAACAAATGTGCATGTAAGACGATGGATGGCAGTGTAAAGGATGAAAGGTACAAGGTGGTAGATATCATCTACTACAAAGGCCGCATATACTTGGTTCCAGAGTCCACATTAAAGGAGAAAATAATGAAATCCATGCATGACACACCTTTAGCTGGGCATCCAGGATATTTGAAGACGTACAGAAAGATCAGAGAGAGGTTCTCGTGGAAAGGCCTCAAATATTATATATTGTGACATGTGCGGGAGTGTGTAACTTGTCAACAAAACAAGTCGGAGTAGACCCACCCTGCAGGATTACTTCAACTGTTGCCCATTCCAGAGCAGAAATGGGAAAGCATATCCATGGACTTTATCACAGGGTTGCCGAAGACGCATGGAAGAGATTGCATCTATGTGGTGGTCGATAGGCTGACCAAGTTTGCTCATTTCTTTGCCATATCCTCATAGTACAAGGAAGCACAAGTAACAAATTTATTCTCCAGGGAGATATTCATGCTTCATGGGTTGCCGAAAAACATTGTTAGTGACAGGGACAACCGATTTTTGAGTGCTTTTTGGTAGGAGCTATTCAAACTAATAGGTACATAATTGACTCCCAGTACGAGTTATCATCCACAGACAGATGGCCAAATAGAGATAGTGAACAAATGGCTAGAAGGGTATTTGCGTAACTACGTGAACGGGAAGCAAAATACATGGGTTAAGTGGTTGCACTTGGGTGAGCATTGTTATAACACCACTCAACATGGGTTAAGTGGTTGCACTTGGGTGAGCATTGTTATAACACCACTCATCATATGTCCATTGGGATGTCACCATTTAGAGCATTATATGGACATGGCGCTCCATCCTTTGTAGACTTGGCGTTTGGGGACAACTGGGCTCCCAAGGCCAAAGATTGGATTCAGGAGAGCCAAGGCATTCTTAAGGCTCTTAAGGATAACTTACATATTGCCCAGAACCAACAGAAGATATATGCAGATAGGCACATGGTAGAGCTCACCTTCGAGGTAGTGGACTTGGTGTTTTTCATTCTACAACCATATAGATAGTCCTCTTCGAAGAAGAGTGGTACAGAGAAACTTAAGCCATGGTTTTACGGGCCTTATAGGGTGACCAAGAGAGTTAGTGAAGTGGCTTATGAGCTGGAGTTGCCAGAAGGGAGTAAGATCCATAACATGTTTCATGTCTCATGTCTCAAAAAGGCATTGGGACAACACATCACGACTTCAGCAGAACTACCTCCATTAGATGAGGAGGGGCAACTAGTACTAGTTCTTGAGGAAGTATTGGAGGTTCGGGAAAAGAAGCTTCGACACAGGGTAATCAGGGAATATCTGGTTAGATGGAGAGAGTTTCCCACAGAAGATGCCACTTGGGAAAGTGAACAAATTTTGCAGCATCTGAATCTGCAATTGCTTGGGGACAAGCAATCTCGGGAAGGGAGGACTGCCATGTCCCCTTTCGAGTGATCATGGGACTTGGATGCAGTAGCCTAGGTGATTCTCGTAGGATATAGTTCGTAAGAAGGGAATTAATTAATTATTTAATATCCTAAGGGGGAAAAGTGGCTAACAAATTGACATTAGATAATTAAAAAGGAGGAAAAAGGGAAAATGTGTCTAAAGTGACTTAGGAAGAATATGAAATGACACTTAAATTGATTAAAAGGTAAAAGGGTCACAAAAGAGTCAACAAAGAAATAAAAGGGAAAAAGGCGGGCACCCTCTCTCATTCTAGCATTGACATTTTTCTAAATTCTCATTGAGAGAGCTCATTGTGGCTTTGGAACTCTTGGGACAGAAACCCTAGGAGAAAATTTTAGGGATTGGCTTTGGTGGTGAGACCATCCCACCCTAGTTAGTCATTTATGGAGATCTCATAGATTTCTTCACTACATTTCATTTCCAAACAAAGATTCCTTCATTTGCAACGAGTTTCTTATTGTGTTTGAGCTTTCTAGAGGAGGCAACAAGCTATTTTCATAAAGGGGGGTCGAATATGCTTCGAAGATAAAGTTTTACTTAGAAAATCGTGGGGAAACCCATTCACATATGCATTCTCTGAATCTGGGCACTACTGGACTCTTGAGGAATATCAAATAGGGTGCAAAGATTGTGTCTTTAGAGGCTAGAGGGCGAATATGGAGTGAGTGGCACAGATCTGTGTGTGGGCATCAAGAAAACTCAGTGTTGGGCGCATTTATGTGGGAGTTCAAATATCATATTTGGCCGAGTCTTTCACCATTGGGTCGAATCTCCACATTGAGCTGAGGTTTTATTGGATCCGGGGTGATTTTGTGGTGTGGAAAAGGCATACATCAGATGGGTCGAATTTCTGGAAACTCCAAGTACTAAGGGAGGCGATCTTATTGTTGGTTTGCTCTACTGTTCTTGTGGTTGTTTGTTGTTTGGAGATTGGAATCAATTGCAGGTTTCTTATTAAGGACCAGTTCACATTGATGGCTGTTGAGTTAGCATTTTTATTACAACAACACCAATATAACCCACAGGCTTGTATATTTTCATGTTTTTGCTGTACAATTTCCTTCAGTTATAGATCTTTTATGAACAGTCCATTGTTTAACCTCTATTTATATTGCCTTGGAAAGAACTGTAAAGACATATGCACTACTGTTATTTACCATTTTTGAGTAATAATTTTTTAGTACAGTTTGTCCACTCTATCTTCCATTTGTTGCTAAGTGACCAGACTGTTAAGGTTGATTAAACGACTTGCATACCATCTTTTTTATTAAAGTTTCCTGATAGCAAGATGAATGAAAAACTAGAATTTTTTTAGCATAGTACATTACACTTAGCAATACATCGACAAGATCATAACAACAAAGAATTCTTATGTAGTGAAGCGTGTTGAAATAATGTAACTGGGAAGAGTATTATTATTATTATTATTGTTATTTTATTCATTGGATTAATCCCCATTGTGGATTAATCATGTATTAAGACCAAATCCCCTTTTGCGGATTGGTCATCGGACAATTGTAATAGGCAGATCGAAGACGCAAGGAAGAGATTGCATCTATGTGGTGGTCGATAGGCTGACCAAGTTTTCTCATTTCTTTGCCATATCCTCAGAGTACAAGGCAACACAGGTAGCAGATTTATTCTTCAAGGAAATATTCAGGCCTCATGGGTTGCCGAAAAACATTGTTAGTGACAGGGACAACCAATTTTTGAGTGCATTTTGGCAGGAGTTTTTCAAACTAATAGGTACAGAATTGACTCCCAGTACAAGTTACCACCCACAGACAGATGGCCAAATAGAGATAGTGAACAAATGGCTAGAAGGGTATTTGTGTAACTACGTGAACGGGAAGAAAAAGACATGGGTTAAGTGGTTGCACTTGGGTGAGCATTGTTATAACACCACTCATAATATGTTCATTGGGATGTCACCATTTAGAGCATTATATGGATATGATGCTCCATCTTTTGTAGACTTGGTGTTTGGGGATAGCAGGGCCCTCAAGGCCAAATATTGGTTTTAGGAGAGCCAATGCATTCTTAAGGCTCTTACAAATAACTTGCATATTGCTCAAAACCAGCATAAGATATATGCAGATAGACACAGGGTAGAGCGCACCTTCGAGATAGGGGACTTGGTGTTTCTCAGGCTGCATCCATATAGACAGTATTCTTTGAAGAAGAGTGGTGTAGAGAAACTTAAGCCATGGTTTTACAGACCTTACAGGGTGACCAAGAGAGTTGGTGAAGTGGCTTATGAGCTGGAGGTGTCAGAAGGGAGTAAGAACCATAATGTGTTTCATGTCTCATGTCTCAAAAAGGCATTGGGACAACACATCATGACTTCAACATAACTGTCTCCATTAGATGAAGAGAGGCAACTAGTACTGGTTCTTGAGGAAGTATCGGAGGTTCAGGAAAAGAAGCTTCAGAACAATGTAATCTAGGAATATCTGGTTAGATGGAGAGAGTTTTCCGCAGAAGATGCCACTTGGGAAAGTGAACAATTTTTGTAACATATGAATCTGCAATTGCTTGGGGACAAGCAATATCGAGAAGGGAGGACTGTCAGGGAATTAATTAATTATTTAATGTCCTAAGGGGGAAAAGTGTCTAACAAATTGACATTAGATAATTAAAAAGGGGAGAAGGGAAAAAGTGCCTAAGGTGACTTAGGAAGAATATGAGACGTCACTTAAATTGATTAAAAGGTAAAAAGGTCACAAAAGAGTCAATGAAGAAATAAAAGGGAAAAAAGAGAGCGCCCTTTCTCATTCTAGCATTAATATTTTTCTAAATTTTCATTGAGAGAGATCATTGTGGCTTGGAACTCTTGGGATGGAAACCCTGGAAGAAAATTTCATGGATTGGCTTCAGTGGTGAGACCATCCACCCTCGTTAGTCATTTCTAGAGGAGATTTCATAGATTTCTTCACTACATTTCATTTCCACACAAATATTCCTTCATTTGCATTGAGTTTCTTATTGTGTTTGAGTTTTCTAGAGGAGGCAGCAAGCTATTTTCATAAAGGAGGGTTGAATATGCTTTGAAGACAAGGTTTTACTCAGAAAATCGTGGGGAAACCCATTCACATATGCATTATTTGAATCTGGGCGCTTATGGACTCTTGAGGAAGATTGAATAGGGTGCAAAGATTGTGTCTTTGGAGGCTAGAGGGCGAATATGGAGAGAGGCACGGATCTGTGTGTGGGAAACAAAACTTAGTGCTTGGCGCATTCCTGTGGGAGTTCAAATATCGGATTTGGCTGAGTCTTTCACCATTGGGTCGAATCTCCACATTGAGATGAGATTTCATTGGATCTGGGGCGATTTTGTGCGAAAGGCATACATCAGATGGGTCGAATTTCTGGAAACTCCAAGTGCTAAGGGAGGCAATCTTATTGTTGGTTTGCTCCATTGTTCTTGTGATTGTTTGTTGTTTGGAGATTGGAACCAATTGTAGGATTTCTTATTGAGGACGAGTTCACATTGTTGGTTGATGAGTTAGCATTTTTATTACAGCAACACCAATATAACCCCAGGCTTGTATATTTTCATGTGTTTGTTGTACAATTTCCTTCAGTTATAGGAGATCTTTTATGAACAGTCCATTGTTTAACCTCAATTTATATTGCCTTGGAAATAACTGTAAATACATATGCACTGTTGTTATTTACCATTTTTGAGTAATAATTTATGAGTACAGTTTATCCACTCTATCTTCCATTTGTTGCCAAGTGACAAGACTGTTAAGGGTGATTAAACGACCTGCAAGGTTCCTAACAGCAAGATGAATGAAAAAAGTAAAAAAAAATTAGCATAGTACATTACAGAATCACCCCAATCGGAGAACAAACGAATATTTTATCATCAAAATACTGCTGGATAGTCTAGGTGGCCACCACACCTCAGTAGGTAAAAAAATGATTTTTTCTTTGTTTATCTTTCTCTGGATTTGTTTTATATGCACTTTTGTGATATTTTTGTATATTTCTTGGGAGCGGAAATCCTGATCACCTCTCTTCTTCCATGATCTCACTCTTTTATTGCAGACAAATGCTAGTTCTTACAGGTCTCGGATGGCTCAAGAAAGTCACTATGTGAACAGGTGATTTTGAAGACCAGATTTTGTTGAATAAGAGCATGTCATCCAGACATCCAAACCAAGAAGGTGCAACATCATGTGATGTTGAGTCCATCATGTTCGAAGACCTTGCTACCGAGGTGTTCCAATTGTTGACCAACAATAAGAAGACTTCTCATAAAAATTGCAAGGAGATAGAAAATGAGACAGATGAAGAATTGCTTTGAAGATCACATAAAGACCAATGTCATAAATGTTAATTCCCACTGCTACACCAATAATTCCACTGCTACAAAGACCTAATTTTCATCATACTCTTTCTCCAGCACCACAGTATGCCCATCCATTTTTCCTTTTTCCTTACTCAAAGATGATGGCCTGCTGAAGTCTATGAAGCTTCCTTTGCTTATGAGGTTGACCATAAAAGTCAATAATTTCCTTGAAATATCAGTTATGTACCCACTACTACCACATCATAACTTCATCCTACTTCTTCCTCTGCAAGACCTACATAACCTTCTGCTCTCCCTACACCTAACCCACCCAATAAAGTTGCTTGGCTCACTTACAATGTCAAGCTACCCTTCTAGTTTCAATAGTCGTTGAATAAATATTTCCAAGAAGCCTGATATTACCAATCCATCATTTTTTTCTCTCTACATGCTTGCTACTAACACACTTCCTCCATGTTCAACAATTAATAGTGTGTTACAAATCTTGCAATATGTTTCTATTCTTAGTAGTACTTCACAGATCCACCATTTTTATAGAAGCAATAGAATAGAAAAGTTCTAAGGACGATATTGGTGCTGCTACACAAGAACCAGTACCAATAATTCCCGTGGTTGTCACACAAGAACCAACTATTGGAAGAAGCACATAAAAAATAAGAGAAAGGTGTTGTCACACAAGAACCAACACTAATAATCCTTTGAAGGCCCTATTGTTGTCACACAAGAACCAACAGTAGAGAAATCATTTGGAAAAGTTCCCCAGGAGGGAAAGACCATTGTTCCACAAGAATCTATAGCAAATCAAGAAGTTGTATAAGTGGTCTTTCCTCAAAGCCTCGTGCAAATCTCTCCAAACTAGGAGGAAATCTTGCTAACAGTGCTCCACATAAATCTTTGCTTTTTCCATGGAAGCTCGTGAAGAATTTGCTAAAATCACATACTTGTTGCAAAGTGCATGGACCTCTTGGGTAGGTGCAAGTACGCTTATTATTTCTATTTTTTTATCTGATTCATTGAATGTTATAGATTTGTATATGGGAAATCACTTAAGTTTCTTTTTTCTTTGTCCTAATCCCTTACCATTTTCTATTTTTTCTTCCCGAGGACGGAAAAGGTCTTCAGTTTGGGGGGGACACCATTACCTTTACCTTTCATGACTGCACCATCACTAGTCTTGTCTAATCCAAAGTCTTTGCCAACCCATATGAACCATGACATCATCTCAAATCCACTGTAGCACCTCAAATATCCAAAAATGAGAAGGACCAAACGCTGCTCAAGGAGAGACACTAGTGTTGCTTGTAATGTTCCCAACCCAATCTGCTTGGAACATTTAGGTTTTTAGGGTTTTATGTGTTTTCTGGTTGTGGTATTTTGTCAAACACTTTGTTGATTTTAATCTCTTGAGTTGCGTTGGGGTTTATAATGGTGGTTTTATTGTGTGTTTGAAGAAAGTAAAGATAGAAATGTAGCCAATAGCATATACACAACAAATACAGTAGAAACAACTCAAGTAAATAACACAAATACCTCAGATCTGATATTATTCATAATAGTAGATGACCTCATACAAAATGGAGCAGATTTGGTATACATATAGTAAAATAGAGTGTGTGGCTGATGATGCCTCCAAGATACAAGCTAGAGATGCAACTCAAGTAAATAACACAAATACCTCAGATCTGATATTATTCATAATATTAGCTGACTTCATACAAAATGGATCAGATCTGGAATACATATAATAGAATAGAGTGTGTGGTCGATGAAGCCTCCAAGATACAAGCTAGATATGAAGATCTAGGCTTCCAAAAGCCTCCCCAAGTTGAACACCAAGTAACAAGGAAGTCCCACTGATACCCTCTATTGTATGTGATTCCCTCTCTGGTTGAATGCGCACTTCCTAGCTGGAATAGACCAAGGACAATACGACCTCCTCTCTGATGTCATCAAACCTCTACAAAACTATGTGAGAAGATAGATCTGGTGATGGCAAGAATCAAACCTCTACAAAACTATGTGAGAAGATAGATCTGGTGATGGCAAGAAGATATGGGTATCCTTTGAGTTGTAGCTCAACTGGAAGACCTCCCAACAACAGTATCTCTAAGACAGATGCGCCCTCACTAGCTAAAGAAAACCAATAATTCAGCCTCCTTTAAGATGGATGTCAAACCCTTGAAACCAAGTGCCAAAATGTAGATCAGGAGTTAGAGAAACCCTCTGATGAACCTCCAAGGTATTGGGAATGATCTCCCACTCCAACTCAAAAGATCCCCTATGCACAATGTGCCCTTTTGGAGAGAATCACACCCTCCTGAGTGATAGGTCGAAGGATCTCATGAATCCACTCAAACAATGATGAACTCAAAAGATCCCCTATGCACAATGTGCCCTTTTGGAGAGAATCACACCCTCCTGAGTGATAGGTCGAAGGATCTCATGAATCCACTCAAACAATGATGCAAAAGGGTGCTAGGGTGATCGAAAACAATCTTGGAGTGGGATCTACTAAATATCTGGCCACCTCTGAGAAAATCGAACTACTCTCTCAAGAAAAGTGTGCCCTGGCTCTGCAGACAACCTCCAACAATACTCCTTGTCTCCACAAATGCTCCTCGAACTGAATAGAACTGATGTAGAATGGCGAGGGAGGAATATTTCACCTTTGTGACCAAGCTTGGACCAAGTTGGGTGGGATCTTTCACCA
>CBVK0103027808.1:0-17512 GCA_900067695.1 Picea abies | reverse complement strand
TCTTCCGATCTCACTCATCATTATCTCACTAAGGAATTTAATTGCATTTTAATCTATGAAAGGAAATTGCATGAAATAAAACTATACTATGTCTATTTTAATCATTCAAGCTATGATAAGAAAATGAATTAAAAACAGAAATTAAACTATGCTTATTAAAAAGTAAATTGACAATTAACCAACAACTAAACAAATGAATTCTATCTAAAACTAAGACAGGCAAACTATGATTAAGAACTAGAATCAAATCTATCCATCCATCAAATATCCCTATCAAATGAAACCCAAATAGAACTATGTGTTATTCTAAAAGCAACTATATTTTAAACTTGATTGTAAGATCATAAATAAAAGTGTAATCTGATATCTAGATACATATGGGGTTAGTGTAGAGACTTGTAAGTCTATTCCTAGCCTACAAAACTAATTCATGCTAACATAATCCATCATACTAACCTGCAAAAGAACAATAAAACAATTAAATCACAGCTAGCTAATTAAAACATAAAACATGCATGTACAGGAAATAAAAGACAATTTAAATTATCAAATGTATAAATAACGCACTAATCATCACCAGATTGTTAGTGGTCCCCCCAGTAAGCCGTGGCTACCCTCTACAAGCACACCACGAACTTCAGCAGGCCGAATTCACCATGAAAGTCAAAAACGCAATTCTGGCACTATTCTGGCAATGTGAAAAATGAAAAATAGAGTACAATGCGTTTATCTCCAATCTGATGGCTATTCTACTTGCTTAAAAATCTAATGATCATCCTGGTAGTATTTATAGGTTTACAACCCAGGTAGTCGACCATAGGAGGGTCGAACCACCTCTAAATTTGGCAATTTACAATAAATGCGTCCATAACTAACAAAATGGAGGAAACCAATAATCGCCCTCTTTGGACAACTAAAATCGAGTTGTCTAGAGCTTAGTAGCTGGAGGGGGTGATGACAAACAAAACCCATGTGCCCGATTTGTCCACCACTAGCCACCAATACCATAACCACCAACTCGCCTTGCATTTTTGTGCAATACTGGGTGCTGGAACGAGTGTCGGATCAAGTACTGGAATGAGTGTTGGATCAAGTGTCAGAACAAGAAACATGGTGCGTTTTTCCTTGTAATAGCAGAAAAACATGAATTAACTCTTGAAAACCATAAAATATGATAAATTAAACTTGATTGAATCAAAAAACACGAATTATACGTACCTCATGTCGATTATACCATTTTATCATAAAATTCTTCAAAAAGCTCCTTTGAAAGATGAAAAACGCATATGTACATATGGAAAAAAGTGTATAATAACGTCATGAAAATGATCATATATCGGGCCCAACAATATGATAATTGTCCAAGGTGGTCGTGATTCTATGAGTTGTAAATTGTGACGCCCATCAGTGATTACTTCCCTGGGTAGTCCATAGCGAATGAATAATTTGAAAAGAAATTTGATGACTACTTCCTCTGTTGCATTTGGTAAGGCTTTTGCCTCTACCCATTTGGTCATATAGTCCTTTGCAACTAGAATATAGGATTTCTAATTTGACTTTGGATTGAAGGGACCGACGAATTCTAGTGCCCATCTCTCGAATGGTTCAATGACTAGTGCTTTCAGAGGCATTTCATTAGCCTGAACTAGTTTTCCCATCTCCTGACAACTGTCACTGGTCTAGACATATTTCTTTGCATCTCTGAATATTTAGGGAAAATAGTAGCCCATCTGTAAAATTTTATGTCCAGTCCTATGATCTTCGAAATGATTTTTTTAGGGCTCGTCATGTCCTGCATTTAGTATGTCATAGATTTTGTTGTCTCATACACATCTGGGGATCTGGAAATCATCCCCTGTGTAGAAGAGATATCCACTGATCCAAGTGAATCGTCCACTACGTTGGATGATTAGTTTTCTTTCCCTTAATGATAGATGTGTTGGTAATTTCCCCACTGCCAGATAATTTTCCACATCAACGTACCAAGGTGGTTTAGCAGTGACGACAAACAGATGCTCATCTGGAAATTGATCTTCAACTGTCAAGGATTCATCTATTTTGGTAATGCGAGACAGGAAGTCTGCAACAAGATTTTCTCTTCTGGGTCGATCTTTGATGGTGATGTCAAATTCCTGCAATAGAAATAACCATCGAGTGACACATCTATTAGTAATAGGTTTATTATCTAGATATTTAATAGCAGAATGATCAATATACAGAATAACTGGATAGCCTGTTATATAATGACAAAATTTATTGATGGCATGTATAACAGCTAAAAATTCTTTTTTTTTTTCTGTATAATTAGATTCAGCGGGTGTGATATTCTTGCTGATAAAATAAATAGCATAGGATTTCTTGTCTTCTTCCTGTCCAAGGAAAGTTCCTATGGCAATATCCGATGCATCAGTGGAGATGTGAAATAGTGTTTTCCAATTTGATCCTCTTAACACTGGTGTTGTCGAGATCAGCTTCTTGAGTCCTATAAATGCCACATCATACTTGTCAGACCACTAAAAATCCACATTACCAGTTAAACCATGTAAAGGTGCAACAGTTCTTGCAAAATTTTCCATAATCTGTAATAGTATCCTGAAGCGCCAAGGAAACTGCGTACCTCATTTTGTGTGTGTGGTGTAGGTATATTAATAATTGCCTCTATTTTTGTTGGATCTACCCTAATTCCATCTACAAAAATATAATTCCCTAGTACCACACCTTCCGTCAACATCATGTGACATTTCTTATGGCTTGAACACAATCTGGTAGCAATGCATCGTTCCAATACCTTTTCTAGATTGTCCAGAGCTTGATCAAAGTTGTCTCCATAGGGTGTGAAATCATCCATGTAAACTTCAAGCCCTTCGCTAATCAGGTCGTTGAATATGCTCAAAATTTCTCTCTAGAATGTGGTTGGAGCATTACATAATCCAAAGGGCAATACTCTGTATGCAAAGGTACCCCAGGGGCATGTAAATGTAGTTTTATATTGATCTTCTAGGGCAATCTGGATCTTATTGTAGCCATTAAAGCCATCTAGGAAAGAAAATAATTTCTTCCCTGCTAAAGTATCCAGGACCTGATCGATGAAAGGTAAGGGGAAGTGATATTTTTGGGTGGCTTTGTTAAGTTCCCTGTAGTCTATGCAGATTCTCCATTTTCCATTTTTCTTGGGGACGATTACTAGTGGAGAAACCCACTGACTATCTGAGATAGGATATATAAAATCTACGTCCAACAAATTTTGTAATTCTTCTTTGAAAATATCCCTAAGATGGTGATTCAATATTCTTTGGGGCTGTCGGATAGGTCGGGTATCTTTCTCAATATAAATATGGTGTGTGCAGAGTTGTGTATCAATACCTTTCATGTCAGAATACTCCTAGGCAAAAGCTTGCTAATATTTAGAAAGTATTTGAATAAGTTTTTTTTGTTGTTGCGCAGATAAATTGGCATTAATGTTCAAAGACCTCCCTGGTGCAATCTCAACTGATTTGTTGTTATGAACAATGGTATTTAGGATTTGTTGTTTCATTAAATCTTCGAGCGGGTCTCCCTATGCTTCACAATCTAGAACAACTTTGAGCATTTGGCATGTAGGGTTACTCACAATGGATGGGCTGTTAATAAACCCACTGATCACGTCATCCTCTAATTGGTTATTGAATCTAAGAGCTTCTTCCAACGTGAGAGGGGCCCGTAGAACCTTTTTTGGATATCTTGGTGGTGGCAACTGTGGATATACGATAGTTGGGCTTGGCTTGGCTGGAGGATATAAGATGAGATTTTTTGTAACAACTCCTCTAGAAATTGTCATATTACCCGTACGACATCCTATGTATGCATCTATTGTTGTGAGCCATGGTCTTCCCAGTATTAATGGATGTCCTTCAATTCCACTTCTTGGGTTGATGATAAGGAAATCCGCTAGATATTCCCAAGAGTCGACTGAAATTTCTATATCATGTAATGTGCCAACTGGTCTAACCACTGATCGATCATCCAACTGTAACATAATTGGGGTAGGCTTGAAGGATTCAAAACCCAGGGTATTGCAGGTTTCCATAGTGAGGATGTTGATGGCCACCACCAAATCGACTAGTGTATTTGGAAAAGAACGGCCCTGGATCTGAACTGTTACTATGGGGTTCCCTAGATCTGCATATTTTGCTGGTTCTTGTCTACCCACAATTAGATCAGAGAAGGATCCTACCACAAGAACAGTTGATGATGAATTTTTAATTTTCCTAACAGGCTTCCTCCCACATAGTTCCTTGATTTTCTTTGCATAAATTGGAATATCTTGCAGTGCCTGTAGGAGTGGGATCTTGACATATAAATTCTTGAGTTCCCCTGCAATGTTGAAGTTAGGATACACGGTAGGTTTTTCTATCATCAACCTTTCGGGGAACGGGGGAGGAGGAGTGGCATCCTTATCAAGATCCTATGATTCGACTGTGTTTCCTCCCTTCTCTATTTCTTCTGTTATGACCACAGTCGAGGGTGTTATTATTGGTTGTATGTTATTTTCATTCTCCTGCTCTTGGAAAACGTTACTTTCTTTAGGAGATATTATATGCCCTGATCTCAATTGGAGTCCATTTCACCCTACCGAGTTGGTTTCCCCTTCCCCATTCTCCATAATCTGGACAAGTTGGGATGGTCTATTATTGGGATTTAGGTGAGGTTGGGTTGGTAATTGAGGGCACAATTGTGGTTGAGGGTTCTAGGGTAATTGGAGTGGGGCTTGCAAAGTGGGTTGGGTTTGAGGGGCCATCCCCATGGTTTGATCGGTTATCCCCATGGGGTGTTGACAATTTTGGTCCCAATTTCGGTTTGGGAAGCCGTGTTGGACCACTGTGAAGGGTAGGGGTTGTTGTTTGGGTTTTGGCAAGATGGGGTAGAGTATTGTATGTTGGGCCGGGAGGGATTTGCAGCTAGTTGATTCTTCTAGATAGGATTCATAGTTGGATATTGTTCGGGCTTCCAGTTTTGATTAGTAAATGGTTGGCCCTGCCATGTGTTTCCAGAACTTTGTTGTTGATTATACTACCCAGAAAAGAAAGAGGAGGGGTCATGTAGTGTACCTAGAGGTCGGGCCTGCCATTGGCAATGTTGAGCCATCAGGTATAATGGTTTTGTTTCCTCTTATTCTTCTCTAAAGACAACTTTTAGTCCAGGGAGCGATGGGCATTTCTTTGTTGCATGATATTTGGTGCAAATAGTGCAAACCAGAACCACATCCAAAGGACATTCCCTTGGGCCATGTTTTTTTCTGCACCTGTGGCAAAATATGGCCAAAGTTTGTTCTACTTATGCTTGTTTCTGTTTGGCCTGCAATACATCCAATTGTGTAGTTAGAGTGGTCAAAATATCAGTTTTGAAATTTTCTAAGAGATTACCGACTTCATCTCAGGTAACTCCTCCGCTGGTAACACTACTATTTCTGGTGAGGGGTTTTCACATTCCTGATCTGGTCCCTGTACTTCCACGTGAGCATCTGATGCACAATAGAGTGATGTTATCATAAGTTTCTTGATAAATATCACCCTTCCCCATTAAATTCAATGTTTCTACCCATTCATCTTTCATTCATTTTATCAAAGTGGCTTTGACCACCCCACCTGGTTATGTACCATAAGGAGATCTTTGTAGATTATACTGAAATCTTTCAACATATTCCTCTAATTTATCATTTTCTTTTGTAGTAATTTTAAATATTTCATATTTTAGGTCCCTGGTTCTACAATAATCCTAGTATTTTGTCAATAAGGCCTCTTTCATCTCATCCCATGATTTTATAGTTCTGCCTCCCAATCCCACAAACCAGCGCAAAGCTTCCCCTTTCAAAGTGGAAGGAAACAATTTTAGTTTTTGGGGTTCAGAGGTGTAATCATAACCCCTACATAGGACATCAAATTCAAATAAGAATGCTTATGGGTCTTCTGAAATCAATCCATGAAAGGTTGGCAGATTCTGCAAGGGAATTGCTTTCATGGGGGCATTAGTGACTGGATCAACTATCAGATATTCTAAGGTGGAAGTCTGGGGTCGTTGTTGTTTTGGTTGCTCCATTTGGTTGAAGATATGCCAATAATATTCGGGAATTTCTTTATTTGGGTGTTCTCTTGATTGGTTACTTGATCCCCTAGGGGATTTGATTGCACTACCTCTATCTGGGATTTCAGGTATGCCTTCTTCTTTCACATGAGATTTAGGATCAGATGGGTGTGATGGGTTTACCTTGGTGACCCCACTGGTTTCTCCTTCTCCTTCCTCCATATTATGATAATTTCCCTCGTCTAGAGGGTTGAGGGGTGGAAGATCTGTACCTTGAAATCTCTGCTCAGTCCCTCCATTTTTGTTGCGAATCTCAACGTGGGCTTCAGCTGGTGAAACTATTGCTTGAGGGATTTGGGTAGATCCTTTTCTAGGTCCAATCAAAGCTTGAGATTCATCTTTTTGGATGATATCGTCTATGAAAGTGCTTCTCCTAGGGAGCACAGAACCCTGGGCTTTGAAAGTTTTTGGTGGAGGTTTCAGTTTTTCAGGATCTTTTTTCTCAATCATACACACTTCACTCAACAATTTCAAAAACAAACACCTATATAACCTATAAGTATCAGTTGGAGGTAGGCATTGTCATAAGCATCTTACTTATTGTCTAAGTAGGTTCTTACCTTCCGTCTTCAATACCTCATCCTCCAGAGACACAATCTATGCTATCTTTGACACTCTCCCCAGCAACGGCGCCAAAACTTTGGGCTCTAAAGATGTCCTAAAAACAACCTTAGTTTAATATTAATTTATCAACCCGAGGATTCGTCTTCTATTTCAAGAATATCAGTAAAGTCTATGTAGATAGCTCGTAAAGGCTAAAATTGCGTAGTTAAAGAAAAACTGAGTTTATCAACAATCAAGTTCCTCACACATTCATTAAGTTTCTAAAGCTAAGATCCTACTGAACAGGATTGAAATCTGATCTATAATGTGCTATGAATTGAAAGCATGAATTGAATTTTTGAATTGATTTAATTAAGGGACAAGAATTGAATCTCATATTAAAGGCATGAATTGATCTAATTAAGAAACAGGAATTGAATCTATGAAAACAAGCTGACCTATTGATGACTATCCAATCTACTGGAAAGAAATAACTAAATACTATAAATTGAGATAGAACAGTAATTGAACAGCAAATGCTAACTAAGTAGAAGGGACATCAAATGCTAATTAAGTGAAAGAAACAACAAATGCTAATTTAACGGAAAGGAAAAAAAATTGCTAATTTAATTGAAAGAAACAACGCATATGAAAATGAGAGGAATTGTCAAGTAGTAAACTACAACAAATGGAGTCTGGAATAGAAATTGACAACATTCAAAGGAAAACATCTATCTTCTACAAGAAAATAGTAACAGAACATTGGCATGCTTATGCATTATCTTAACGACGATAAAAATGATTTAAAGTTCAAAACAGAAATCAAACTAATAAAATACAGATTAAGATAGTAACTCCTTCAGACTGGGCCCTCGGTCCTCAGAAGCATTGCTACTAGAAACTCGGTATACGAAAAATGATGGAAGCGTTCAAAACCTTTATTAACTCCATAACTGAGATAACATTTACAAAAATTGTTTTCGCAGAGGAATTCTGAATTCTGAGTGCTTAGATACAATTCTTAGATGATCCTTTCTAGGATTCACTACTCTTTATATATTAAAAAATATGGGTAAATAAATCTATCCTGGGGATCGAGAGATCCTCAGGATCGCTATTACTATTTTTGAAGTTTACAAAATAGAGAACTAATCTCTCTTGAAACTTCTTTACGCTCCATATCTTTAACCTCCAATAGATTGCGCATCTTCAAAATCTCTTCTGCTATCATGAGTTTACCAAGATTTACCCATTCCTGTAACAAAATCGAACAATTCCAACCATATTTTAGAATTTATGAACTTCAACTCAATGATCGTTCTAGAAGACATTTTCGTCATTTCCTATCCTATTTTATTCCTAAGTAACAGAAAAGTCAGTCAAGATGATTTCAGAAATCATGGAAATGAGGAGAATATTTGTACCTTTTCATAACCCAACAACCACTAGAGGGGGTCTCGTTGATGAAGGTCCACACATAATTTTATATAACCAACACGAGAAGTATATTCCCCATCCCCAACACCATCCCAAATCAATTCATCGTCTCTATCAACCAACCTAATGGGAGCGTCTCGGAGTGCCTGAGTATATCTATCCCAATGAAAATAATCCTCCTCTAGAAGACCAAGCTTGTGCCCTGACAACTAACCTTGATGCCACAAATTTGTTTGTATGGGGTCCCCAACCTACGCAAGATAAAAGAAACCACCCTGATCTAATCTATTTTGAATCCCTATTGACAATAAATGTCCCATCTAGCTACCAGGCCTTGGATCCATACCAAGACGAACCAATATCCCAGAACCCACCCGCCACACCAGACATTTCCCAATGAGATCAAAAGCCTTAATCAAGACCTTCCAAATAATAGAAATTCCCGACGTAGATTTATTTACAGTTTGAATCCAGTCAAGAATAGATAGGGGGGGAATATAATTTTGTTGAACAACATGGGTCCAGAGATTAGTAGTTTTAATCAGTCACCAGAATCTCTTTGCAGCAAGTGCTTTTGAAAAAGAAAAAATGTTCTTTAAGCCCCAACCACCCAAGGCCTTTGGTGCAGAAATATGATCCCATCGAACCCGTAGCAATGCCTTTTTGTCCTTGTTTCCCTGCCATAGATAAGAAAATCACAACCTCCTCACCTTCTCCAAAATACCTTTTGGTATCCAAGCTAACGACATCCAGTAAATCGGAATAGCCTCCCATACTCCTTCACAAGAACTAAACGATTAACCCTAGATAACCAATGATGACTCCAACACTTTAACCTTTTTTCAAGTTTTGCAATGAGCCACAACCAATCAGTCTTCCGATAGTCATTGGGTTTCAATTGAAAACCAAGATACTTCAATCCTTCATCCAAATCAAAGACCCGAAAGGGAACCCTAGAAGTAATGGATAGTGACTCCCCCCCATCCAGATAAGAGAGCATAATGATAGAATTATGTTCATTGATTAACATGCACGTATCTTATTTAAAGAGAGTTAGACCCTCACACAGTTTACAAATATCCCACCTAGATCTGTCACAAAAAAATAAGATGTCATCCACAAAGAGTAAGTGGGAGATATACAAACCCAATGAAATTTTGATGCCTCTGAAGTTTCCAATAGACTTTGCCTCAATCAAGAAATGACTAAGACATTCAGCAACCAAAAGAAATAGAAGAGGAGACAGAGGGCATCCATGTCTAATGCCCCTTTCTTCCTTGAATAATGAGGAAGTTGAACCATTAATCAAAATGGAAAAATAAACAGAAGATAGGCATCCCATAATCCAATTTGTGAAATCCACCCCAAAGCTAAGATGTATCAACAACATCTGGATATAAATCCAATTTACCCTGGCGTAGGCCTTTGAAAGGTCAATTTTTATAGCTGCACCTTTAATTTTTCTACTTTTTAAACTATGTAAATCTTCCTAAGCAACCCCAATAGCCTCATGAATCCGCCTTCCTGCCAGAAAACCAAATTGTTTGCTTGAAATATGCCTAGAAAGAATATCTTTTAGTCTTCAACTGGTAACTTTAGAGATGATCTTATATAAACAGTTACATAAATAAATAGGACGAAAATAATCAAAAGTAGTAGGATTGTCCGACTTGGGAATTAAAGCAATGAAAGTGGCATTTAGTGGATCATGTATATGCCCATTTTCCTGGATTCCTCCACTACTTTTAAAATGCCATTACCCAACAAGTTGAAGAAACCCAAGTAAAATTTGATTATCCAACCATCAAGACCTGGACTCTTTCCTTTCTGGAAAGAACGCATGACTACCAACAATTCATGTTCAGACACCTCTTCCATCAAAGACACATGTTCATCCTCCTCCACAAAATGAGGGAAGAGCCTGGCCACATTCACAATTTCAGCAATCGAGGATCTCTCTTGTGCCTTGAAAATTTCTTTAAAATGAGAAGTCCCCAAAGATGATAGACCTTCAAAAGTATTGGCCAATTGACCATCCCCCTGAGTAAGACCCCAAATAGTGTTTGTCATTTTCCTGCCTTTGGAAAAAGAATGGAAGAATTTTGTATTCTAATACCCGCATGTGAGCTAGATAGCACGACTTTTGAGCCTCCACAAAGCTTCTTTTTCATCCAAAATAGCCCTCCTCCGAAGTTACAAATGAACCAGTTCATCCTTTCCCTCCCTAGAACAGAAACCCCTGTCAGGGTCGGCCTGCCATTCCAGTAGGGTCTTTTCAATTTGTAATAACTCCTTCTCCTCTTTTAATTTTTTCTCATGTGCCCAAGAGATGGTTGCTTGTTTTACTTTTTTGAGTTTTTCCATAAAAATAATAGCAGCATGAGTGGTTGAGTCTTGTTCTAAAGGGGTCCATATCTTATGAACCAAGGCTTGATACTCTGGATCCTTTAACCAACCCTCAAAGAACTTAAATGGTATGGGAGCCTGATGAATTCTATCGCATAATTCTAGTACAATTGGATTTTGGTCTGATTCACCACTACAGGAAACCCATTGTTGAGCAAGGGCCAAAGAATCCACCAGTTCCTCCTTCATAAGGAAACGATCCAGGCGTTTAGCAACCCGATCATCCCTGACCCGCGTATTCCTCCAAGTCAGCTATAATTTTATCGACTCTAAATCCAACAACCCATGGAGATCAAGAAAATGAGTTAAATAATTGGTCATAGGGTCCGCGATTATTCGAGGTCCCCATACCTCCGCCACACCTAAGGAAAAATTTAAATCCCCACCCAAAACAACCTCTTGTTCAAAAAACCAAGAGAACTTTGCCAGAGAGTCCCAATAACATTGTAGATCAACATAGGGACCATAAATGTTAACAAGAGTCAAGGAGCAACCCATCTCAACAGAGAAAATATCGAGCCCAATCCACGATTCAAAACCCCAAATATGTTCACAGTTACAACACTTGAGAGACCATCCAGTGGCTAGACCCCCAGATTGACCCTTTGCATCCACCGCCACAAAGGACCAACCTGGAAAAAGAGATTCTAACGTCACAACCACCATTCACTAACCCCCATAGTTTCTTGAAGAAAAATGACATCCGGATCGATAACGGCAACTAATATTTTTAAGAACAATTTTTTTGCAGGGTTCGCCAACCCCCTACAGTTAAAAGAGAGGAATTTCATAGAGAAACCATCTCTTGGGGTTGTTTTTCTTTAATTGCCCATTCAATGGAATATTGTCTTCCAGAGAACAAATCAATCATGGCCTGATCTTGAGCCAGAAGTAAATGAGATCTCCTACCCAACCCCGAGATGAAGAAGGGGCCCGAGGAAGAGAACCCAAACCCTACCCGAGTAGATCCTCTGCACCGTAGACACCCAAATCCTCATTTAATACAGCCTTATTATTGAGATAATAGCGAATCCTAGACCCCTCAGACGACTGGGTGTCGAATGACGACTGGTTGCCTGAATGAGAAGGAGTCCCATTCAAAGACAAAGTAGAATAAGGAAAGGGAGGTACATACTCCGAAGGGAAGTTAAGACCAACAAAAGAAGAAACCAAATTACCCACATCCCCAAGTGACACCGAAGGGAGGGAAGCTCCATACACACAAATAACCCCCGACACGTGATTACAATACGAAGGGGATAAAGGGGTATTGATAGAAGGTGGAAAGAGAGCCCCAATAGGAGAGAGAGTACAAAAATCTACATCAAGGTGAGGCTGGGTGAAAAGAGGGGAGGAACCCACAATAGGAAAAGAATCCAACCCCAAAAATCCCTACGGAAGCAACAAATCAAAAGATATAGAAGTAGCAACTAGAGAAAAAGAATATTGTTTCTTACCTGACACCAAGAGAGACCTTGCACAAGCCAACTTTTTGGACTTCTGAACCTTTTCTCGATCCAAGTCTAAGCCGCCCGTAACAATACCAACAGGTGAACTGAAGTGTCACCCCCTGTCCCTGCCAATGTCATGAATTGTTGAAGAAACCATATGGGAAACCCCAATAGCCCCGGACCCCAAATCCACATGGCCCGACGCAGTACCAAAACCATCTCCCAAAAATCCACGCAACTTCCCCTTGAAAGGAAATTTGCAATCTACAACGCCATGGCCATAAACATGGCATCTATGACACCTCAAAGGGATGCCCTCCTAATCCAATGGCTAAAGAAAAGAACCATATGTTGTCTCGATAGTCATCTCCTTGAGTAAACCCAGACGTAGATCCAACCTCACCAATATCCTGGCCACGAACATCAGACTTGTGTCCTCAAAGGACAAATCTGCTTCAATGAAATCACCAAGTTTGTTTCCAATGGTCGAGAAATGAATAGGTTTGCAGTACTGCATAGGTAGGCTCGGTAACCAAACCCAAACAGGAAGCACATCCACCCTCTCTCGCTTAGCATCAAAATTGGGATTCCATCACTTAAGAACAATAGGCATACCAGCCATACTCCAAGTTTTAGACAAAACCCAAAAAATATCTATAGAAGCAGAGAGGACGAAGGCAAACCATCCCTTAGCTAACAAATGAATACTTGGAGGGTGAGAAAATTAGATCCCCAAGTATTATCCACCCAAGACTGCAAGAAATCAGCACCCAACCACTTCCCGTGCACCCTGCCCACCACAGCCAGCTCTGAAAACTCTACCACATGGTCCATGTCAATATCCTCTCCGAAAACAAAACTATCTAAGTCGGTCCTATCCCGCGCACACTGGGTACCTCTATGCACATAACACTTTCATACCCCTGCGTCTTTCAGGCCCTCCCGACCCACAACACAAGCGTTACCTTTAGAGCTAGAATTTTGAGGAGGAGAAACAGAGCGTCTAGAATCCCCGTCTGGAGCAACAACCCCACAATAGAAATATCCCACAGTCATTGTAGTCTCTAGAAAAGTACCAGAGTCGTTAAGAACCTTCAATGGAGAGAAAGGGGCACAAGAATCAGCCATTGACAAGTCCTTTTGTTGGGTACCCTAACTATCACCATCAAAGAGAGCCTCGGGCTCAGAACCAATACATACATATTCACCCTCCGACAGAACCGGAAGGGGGTCCAACACAGGATCAAATCAAATCAAGGAAACCACCGGCAACTCACAAGCCAAGGCAAAGGAAAAATCCAAGCCACCTGAATATGAAAAATCAATTGGGGAAGGAATCTCCGAAACTAGGCCATATGTCAAAGAAGAAACCGGATCCGTTGGGTTCACCGCCATAAACCTCAATGATACTCCAATAAGGGATTTTGGGTCCCCTGCCACGGGATCACCCCCCAAACCACCTATATCTGACAAAGACTCTGCATCCCAAGCCGACTCCATCCCAATGGGGCAACTAAAAGGAACTACATATAAAAAAAGGAAGGGGGTGTCCCCACAAATAACCCGCATGCCAATACGTCACCACCCCGACCCTGGTAAAGTCCAGCCCCAAACAAGAGCCCCCTACCACACCCCAGACCACCACACCATTGGAAATGGAAAGAAAACCTATCCTTCATCGTCATCACCTGCCACTGCCTCCGTCTACGCCATCACCCACTCCATTCAATCCAATTATATTTTATTTTAAATTAATAATGATTTTTTTAATAATAAATAAAATTTCAATTCAAATCATTAAATATTTTTAAATTATAATATAATTTGTTTTTAAAATCTTAAAACAATAATAGCCGCATGTTAAGAAATTCTTTATATTTATAATTTTACCTAACAACTTTTCATAAATAAATAAAAATATTTTTAAACTTTCTTAAAAACTATGCTTTATATTTTAGATGACAACCTGTCATGATAAAAAAATAATACCTCTAAACTTTCCTCAAAAGCTAAAAAGGAGGACCAACCTCAAATATTTTACACAACAACCTTTCATGAATAAAAATAACTCTCAAAAGCTAGAAGCGAAGACCAACCTCAAATAGTTAGTGATATTTTCAAAATATTAATAAACACTGATTTGGTGACTTAGGACAACTAAGTAAGCTTTATTCAATGCTAAAATGCATCATTAACGAGTGTAGTCATTGTCATGCCTATTAAAAAACTAATTAAGGAAAATGAACAAAACTTTGTTTATTGAATGCTTCTTTTAATTTTTTCGATAATTAATTAAAAATATTAAATAAATTATAATATTTATTTATACTCATATCAAATTAATTATTAAAATAAAAACTATCTTATACTTTTATGTTAATACTATTAACATTATGTTTTTTCCAATAATTAATTTAAAATATTAAATAAATTATAATATTATTTTAGATTTTTATTAAATAAATTATTTTTATATATTAACATTAATTTTAAAATAAAAAATATCTTAGCATTTTTATAATAATAATAATAATCTATTTTTAAGGTCACGACCAACTCAGGCACACATTGGTGTATGAGACCTCCTTATTGGTGTGTACTCTAACAATTATACCTAAATCTCTCTTGAGTCTTCTAAATTCGTTATTGTGTATGACCAATCTCGTCTAAACCCTATGCATCCTCATTCATATGATCATTATATATGTCTCCCTCATTTGTATCCAACATCGCAATAATGCGCAAGGTATCTATCTCAAAGGACATATACAACTTCTTCAAATTTAGCATTGCATTGTTATCAAATACCCAGTCAATGCCAAGTAGAGATGGATAGGGACCTTATTCATCCATGATCTCATTCACCTCAAAACCTTATTTGGTATTTACCCCCTCAATGTTCACTTGCACTTGCACTCGCTCTACCTTACCAATAGTATTGATTATGTATTGGTTGGCAAGCCTGAGTTGAATAGGCGACAACACCAAGTTTGGTTTACCCATCAACTCCCAAGATTTCTTCAGCAGGATATTCACGTCAGATCCTAGGTCCAACATGCAATTGTCCATCTCATAGTTTTTTATCTCAACCGTCATCTTAAATTCTCTTTCCATGTGTTTTTGTCTATGCACCTAGAGCACATCTCATTCTAGTATCAATGAAGAAATAGCTATAGTGGTTTCTTCCTCCCCCATACAACTTGTTAACATGTGGGTCAATTTATTTGCAGCTTGAGGATCACTTAACATCTTGAGGCAACAACCCAAGATATCACTTACTTTTTTTTCTAATTTAGCCTCATGATAAGTGTTGCATCGCATTTTCTCTCACATTGTGTGTCACAACTCCTCACGCACATGTTCCTCTTCCATTGCCTTATGTGTTGCACATTATACTTCCTCATGCATGTGGGTTTCTTCCAATGCCCTATGCACTATGTGTTGCAATTCTTCACACACCCATTCTCTACGTCATGCGATGCAACTCTTCACGCACTCTATCCTCCTCCAGAATCCTCTATGCATCATGTAGGAATTTCTTTTGCTACCCTAGAGACAAACTTAGGAGGTGCTTGCGTGGATTTTTTTTTATCTTCTCTTCTATATTTTGATCTCAACTTTCTCTCAGTTCCAAGTCGACTCCCATATGAATGCCTCCTTCGTTAACCATCTGTACATCAACTTCTTATTTTGTCTTATGACCTTCTCATGGCTCAGTAATCACCATATTGAAATTCCCCTTTGTAATACCTATTAGAAAACATGATCATGGAGCAATGAAATAAAACAAATGCGGAAATAAAACACATAAGATACACAATACAATAGAGACACAGATATGTGTGGTTCACCTAGTGTGGGCTACGTCCACTAGAGAAATTTCCAAGTCCTTCCTTTATTAATATCCAACAAATGAAGGGATACAACCTACATCAAGCCCGTTGTAACTTCCTCTTCTTTCTCTCACAGTCTCATCTCAGAATACAATATTCTCTATATTACATAGCCGCAATACATTTCCCTAATAAAAGAGGGTTGCCTTCTAGGGAAAAAAACACTAACATAACTTCTACCGTTAGATCTATGACCTTATAATGAATGGTCCATATTTACAATCAAATTACAATATACATTTAAAAGGCAATTTTTCCATCGGGGGGCCGCTTTCCCCCGGACCCCACAGAGGGGGTAACCCCCCCTGCACTCCCCCGCATGGATGAGTGTACATTATTCTGGGGTGTAAAGTCTTCATGGGGTATAAACATAACAGAAAACAAAGACCTCTGAATTAGGAAGAAAATCAAGCTCCACAACCAACAATCTCCCACTTGGAGACTGATCTCAACAACTCCACTGTTGTTGTATCTGCTGGACTATGAGCCTTCTTGGACTTGGAAAATTTCTCATCTTCACCTTCATGCTTGAAGACCAATTGAAACTGAGAAAGAACTCAATTTCTCTCTAGTTACTCCTTTTGTTAACATGTCTGCAGGATTCTGGATAGTGTGTATCTTTTCCAAATTCAAATGTTCTTCTTCCAAGATAGATTGTATGAAATGGTACCTTAGTTGTATATGCTTAGTATTCCAATGGAAGGTTGAGTTCTTTGCAAGATTAATGGCACTCTCACTATCACAGTACAACCTTTTATTCTTCTGCTTCTTTCCCAATTCCTCCATAAACCTTTGTAACCAAATCATTTCTTTACTAGCCTTTGTAGTAGCAACATACTATGCTTTTGTTGTTGAAAGTGAAACAACATTTTGCAGTTTCAAAATCCAACTTATTGTTGTTCCACATATAGTAAAAACATACCCTCTAGTGCTCTTCATGCTATCTTTATCACCGGCCATATCTAAATCAACATATTCCTATAGAAAAGTGTTTAAACCTACAAAACATAATGCATGAGTAGGAGTACCTCTCAAATACCTGAGAATCCACTTTACTGTCCCCCAATTTTCTTTACCTGGATTGTTCATATACCTTCTCACAACTCCCACTACATGTGAAATATCTGGTCTTGTGCAAACCATCGCATGCATCAAGCTGCCAATTGCTAATGAATAAAGGACCCTGGACATGTATTCTATCTCCTCATGTGTCTTGGGACACATATCCTTAGTTAAATTGAAATGGTTGGCCAAAGGTGTTCTAATTGGTTTTGCATTCTACATTCTAAACCTCTCCAACACCTTCTCTATGTACTCACCCTGAGACAATGTCAATTTGCAATTTTTCTTGTCTCTTGTTATACTCATACCAAGGATTTTCTTTGTAGCACCCAAATCCTTCATCGCAAATGAATTAGCTAATTTCTTCTTGAGCACATTTATATCCTGCATATTATACCCTGCAACAAGCATGTCATCTACATACAATAGCAAGATAATATAGCTTCCATTTTCTAGCTTTTTAAAATAAACACAGTGATCATAATGACATCTACTATAGCCTTGTTCTACCATAAACCTGTCAAACTTCAAATACCACTGCCTTGGAGCTTGCTTTAGGCCATACAAGCTCTTCTTCAACCTGCATACCAAATTATCCTT